>LOEQ01003504.1:23625-38094 GCA_001685075.1 Bramus lutescens
CATCTGTAATGAGGTCTGACGCCCTCTTCTGGCCTGCAGGCATACACACAGACAAAATATCGTATACACAATAAATAAATAAATAAATAAATAAATGTTAAAAAAATCAACCTTTTGTTTTGTTTTTGGGGGGACAAGGGTCCTCTGCAACAGCCCTGGCTGTTCTGGAACTCACTATTTTGCCGCAGGGATAGGAAGCTGATTGATACTTAGTCAATGACAACCCTGCACTGGGGTATAATGACACCTTATCCCCTCCCCCAAAGGCACTCTGAATCTCATCCAGGGCCTGGCTGAGTGAGCACCTGCTTCCTGTGCGGTCCAGATGGGTTTCCGGACAGACATCCAGCTCTGGGGTAGAGTCGATAATGTCTTGAACATCAGACCACTCATCACTGCTGCCCATACCTAGCACAGAACATAGGAAACCTGGTGTCAGGGGACAACCTGACGCTTCTGCCCTATTCATAAAGACTACCTGGGCCTGCATCTTTAGAATTCACACTAGTTTCCACTGCATAGGTCTGTCAAAAAAGAGTTCTCCTCATACTGGTCAGGTAGATAGAGACTCCAGGACTATGGGAGTCTAGGGAGGAAGACCCAAAATAGATACGCACTGCTGAGGGTAGATCCCACTCCCTGCCCTGTGTGACAGCATTTAGAAACTGGGTATTTTTGTTTTGTTTTTCCAGACAGGGTTTCTCTGGGTTGCCCTGGCCATCTTATAACTTGATTTGTAGGCCAGGCTGGCCTTTAACTCTTCTGAGTGTTGGCATCAAAGGAGTGGGCCACTACCACCTGGTGAAAACTGGGTCATTTAATATTTACTTTATTTTATTTTTGAGATAGAGTCTCATATGCCCTAGGCTAGTCTTCAACTTCTGATCCTCCCACCTCAACCTCCCAAGAGCAAGGATTACACGTGTATGCCACCATGCTCAGCTTGGAGTCTGGTCCCTAAGATGTGACCAAGGTAAAAGGAGGCCACTTGGCTCACCTTACTCAATGGGGGTCCCTCTGAGATCAAAGGACAGATACCATAAAGACACAAGGAGGTGGTGCTCTGTAAGCCCAGAAAGGAGGATCTCTGCACAGAGTAGGCCTGTCTGCACCTTCCTGGTCATCCTACTTCTCTGCCTACCTATGGTACTTGTTATGGAAGCCTTAGCTATTATATTTGCTCAAGCTAAAACCCAAAGAGGAAGAAACACCTCCCAGGTGTGGGCAGCAGGTATGTGACCTTCCCCAGTGATGGGATGGCTGGTAGTGCACTGGACAGACTACATACCGATGCTGACGTTCCGCATCTCCTGGGTGACCTGGACCTCCATGTTGCGGCTGTTGCGCTTCTCTCGGGCCCGCTTGTTGTTCTTTGTGACACTGCCATAATCCCCCAGGGGCTGTAGGCTCTCATTGAGTGGTGTAACTGCTGCTGAGGGCACGGAGGATGTGGGTGTGTTGGACTTGGTACCTGTGGTACTGGGAGTAGCAGCTGCTGAAGATTGGCCTGACTCAGACATCTCATCATTTGGACCCTAGAGCCAAACAGAGAAAGGAGGAAGAACATCACAATAGGCCATTGTACTATGGTTAGAATGGCTGCTGAGACCCCATGGCTCTGCTTCTCTGTTATATGGCTACGACCAAACACTGTGTCCACCTGCAGAGGCAGAGGTCTCTTATTGGCCTAGTTACTCCCGAACAACGATGCTCACTCATATCTGCCTCTGATTTTCCAGAAGCAGACACAAGTTCACAGAGTACATCTGCCATAGGACAGTCCAGCACAATCATGAGTGATGCCACACAGAGGACAAGGTGGAAGACACAGTAGGTGACCTTTGCAGTTGTAGGTTGGTCGGAAACCAATGGCAGACTACATGGGGCAAAAAGGGTGTACCTAGGGATAAGAAAGTTGCTACCTGGCACTGGGTGAACTGGTTGTGCTGTACACTAAGCTACCTCATGACTACTGCCCTTTACCACTTCTAGGACATGAATGCTCAGCCCTGGCTGAGGACAGTGGTAGAGAGAACCACAGTGTTTCTCTGTGACAGGGACTTCCACTAAGCAGATCCTGAGTACTTCTTTCACACATCAGTTGAACCAAAGTTTAGCCATGAACAGCAATGCAAATTTTGCTTTAATAAAAAGAGCACTGTTCTGGAGGGAACCAGGCTTTTATAGAAGCCCGCTGCTAACCTTATACAACTTGTGAGGGAAAATTAAAGCACTCATTGAAGTGCAAAGGCACTTCAACTGAAACAGGAAGCAAACATTTTTTTATGCTCCTATTAGAGAATTTCAATGAAAATTGTTCCCAAACATTCCTCTATTAACTAATACTGATAAATGCATCTGACATGGACCTGAGTAGATGCTCTGGTCATTCCAGAAAGCAACTGGCCTTCAGAGCCCTTTGCTTCTCTGTTGGGAAGGCCAAGGAAAACGATTAAACATCACAGGTATGCATTGTACTGGCTTCTAGAGTCTTATCTTCCAGAGAGTAGGCATGTCTTCAGAAGAATGTTCTGTTGGGGAGGATGTTCACCAGGGTGTAATGAGGAAATAGAAGTATATGGCTCTAGATAGAACTGGGTAAATGCAGAGATATGAACTAAATAGTGTACGCCTGAGTCTCATAGGTCAGAGCTGGTGCCCTTTTGTGGGTGCCTCTGCTCAACTCACTGAGTCAGTGCCAGGCCCTAGCATGAGTCTCTCAGTACAGTACTGGATACAGTCATTTCTTCAAACGACAAGGTTCTAGATTTATCTACCAAGCGTCTTTATTTCTATACAAGCAATTGTGAAGGGATGCTTGGCAAAGGACTGCTTTCTTGTCAGAATTCATTGGCACTCTCAGCATCAAGTAAGTGAAGGCCAAGGATGCCGCTCTGTATCCTACAATGGCCGATGGCCCATAGCCAAACACAATTCAGTCCTAGCCAGCAGTGCTGAGGCAAGGACCCTAATGCCGGCATGTAATCCAGCCATCTTGGAAATGGCTTTGTAACAAAATTCTAGCTCTGTATCTGGATACAGCTTCTGTCCAATATGACAAGGAAGAAACATTTTTCTTCTTCACATCCTTGTGAATGCCAAGAGGTGAGCATGGTTCACATGGATCCTGAGATGTAGCTCTCAAGACTTGTGCCTGCTCCTCTTCAGAGGCATCCAGATGCCTTCCAGATGCAGAAAACTGCTGCCGCCACCAAGGAAAAAGGAAATCCAAGCAGGCCAGGAAGGAGCCAGGGCGTGAGTCCCACTCATTTCCAGACCTCCTTTCTCAAAGTCCATTTCCTCTGCCTATTGTAAAATGGGGGCATTTTGCCCCTGGGTTGTGCCTCCCCCAGTGTCCCCACTCTATTATCCTACAGGGCCACACTTACCCAGGGGATACACCCCCCTGGCCACCACTTACCTAGGGCAAACCTCTCAACCTCCTAAACATCAACGGGGAGCAGTGACCTCCAAATGTATTGCAAAGAACCCACACTCTTAGCGATCATTCCTCACCATGAGTAGCCACAACTGTTTGGTTAAAACACTATAGTATATAAAAACAAAAAACAAAACAAAAAACAAACAAAAATTAAGAAATTAGAAAAACTTTAAAATTTGGAGCATGAAATAAAAAGAACTTAATGTAATTACTTTTAAAAAGTAAGAAAAATCAAATAAAACACACAACAAACTAAAACATAAAACATTTGTGGTTTAAGAGAGAAAAACAACACAACGTAGTAGAGACAGAAAAGACATGGTAAGAAGAAAAGCTGGTAAAGCATGGGCTTGAGTGAGTGCCTGGAGCCAGGCTGGGCCAGGCATAAGCACCCATGGCCTTCCTGTAGCTTCTGCAAATGCTTAAGGGGAAGCCTTCCCACAGGTCTGCTGTGAGGGAGAGTGAATGAGCAAGCGACTGAGCGTGAAAAGCTGGCATAATGGCAAGGCCATGTCTAGATGATGAGGGATAGCAAAATGTTTATGGGTCTTGCTGCCTTCTCCTCAGGGCACATACACTGACAGGACAGCGAGACAGGGCACCGGTACCTGTCTCAAAGATATACTCATTGCCTAAAACAAGAACAGAAGCAGTGGGTCACTTTCTGAGAGAGCCATCAGCACCCAGCAAGTTGGACACAGGCAGAACAGTCAGCCAAGAACAGCAGGAAATTTCAGAAGTTCTAGATTCCACATCCACCAAGTTCAGAGGACCAAGAGTGTATGTCCCCAGTTCCCTCTGTGGGGAACTTTCCACCAGACCCAGGGGCACCTCCTCTACCCCAGGAAGGCAGTCTCCCTTACCTGGCAATGCTGCAGCTATCTTCCAGACAGTGTAAGCACACAGACCCCTTTTACAGAAAATGACCTGGGGCCCTGAATAAATAACCTGGCCTTTTCTGGGCTCCATGTTTGGGATACATACCTGCAAGTGGTAGTATCTGCCTTCTCAACTTGTAGCTGAAGAACTATGACCAGAGTCAAGTAGAAAAGAGCCCAGGCCAAAAGCTATCTCAATATTTATGTCTCCTCCTAGCAGAAGCTTCCGATTCTAGACACTAAATGCCTGTAAAAGCCTTCTTGAGAGTACCATGTATCGTGGTACATCTAGTCAGAGAGAGGCATATATTTGGGGATATATTCTGTTGTAGATAAGTTCAGCCTTAATAAACATGGTGTCCTTGGCTGCAGAGTGGCCTGAGAAACAAAGGGGCTAGCCTGAACTCACAGGTGCTAGTGTGAGGTCAAACAGAGCAGGAAGCTCATGCCTCCTGACACCCAGCTCTGTTTCTTTGTCCTTGTCTTATGTCAGGATGGCACGAGCTAACTCAGGGAAAAAGGCAAGGACTGGAGTCCCCTGAATGGACATGGGATATCATCAGTACTTTGGGGACCCTCGCTACGCCCATGGCTACAAAACCTGGTAGCTGGAGCTGGACTGCAGCTGGCCGAGGTCACTCAGGTGCCAGTGGTCCCCCGCAGGCACGAGCTTGCCCCCCATCTGTGCACGTACCATGCCGTCCGCCAGGGGGAAGACATTCAGAGAGGTGGGACGCTCCTTCCTGCTGCAGTAGGAGGGAGAGAAGCACAGGAGTAGACGGTTAGAGGCGCTATGAGAGAAACAAAGTTCATTTCTTGGCACAGAGATAATGTCTGGTAGATGGCAATGTTTAAAGTGGCATTCCATACTCAATCACTAAGTATCATTTCCACACATTTGAAAACTGTTTCTTAATTAGGACTCAGGTGTTTTTTGCTTCCATCATTTTTTATTTAATTTTAAAAAAAAATATTTTATGTGTATGGTTGTTTTGCCTGCATGTACATCTGCACACATGCATGCCTAGTACAATGGAGGCCAGAAGAAGGCATTGAATTCCCTGGAACTGGAGTTACAGATGGTTGTGAGCTACCATGTGGATGCTGGGAATCAAACCTGGGTCCTCTAGAAGAACAGTCAGTGCTCTTAACCTATCAGCCACCTCTCCAGCTCCCCTATTTAAATTTTAAACAGAAATAGTGTCAGAGCTACCAATCCTAAAGCAATACCAGCAAGAGCTTTTTTTTAATATTTATTATTTTAAAATTCTGTATATAGATGTTGTGTGTGGGTACATGCATGTGAATCCAGTTGTCAGGTGAGTCCTGAAGGGAGTGTCAGATTCCATACAGCTAAAGGTATAGGCCAGTTGTGAGCTGCCTGGCACATGTGCTGGGAATTGAACCCAGGTCCTTTGGAAGAGCAGTCTCTCCAGCCCCGCAACAATACCTTTATTCTCCCTTAACCAACTAGTTTGTTGGACTTTTGTGTGTAAGTCTCCACCTTGTATTTTTTTTTATTTTATTTTATTGGTGTTTTGCCTGTATAGTGGTTCATGTGAGGGTGTTGGATCCTGGAGTTATAGACAGTGTGAGCTGGGAATTGAACCTGAGTCCTCTGGAAGAGCAGCAGTCAATGCTCTTAACCACTGGGCCATCTCTCCAGCCCCTCCACCTTGTATTTTGAGACAGGGTCTTCTACTGAACTCACCCACTTACTAGCCTACCAGCCAGCAAGCTTTGGGTATCTGAGCCCCCACTGACCCATCTCCTCATAGACCCTTCACAGGGCTTCTCATCGTGAATGCCTTAACAGGACACGGTCAGAGCACTGCTGCGGTGATTGCTAGACTGTGATGGAGGACATGGTTTCTATGTGCAGATCTCCCCATCCATCAGAGCTCACAGAAAACAGGTCCAGATCTAGAAAATCTGGTAAACTGAAGGTAAAGAGCAAAGCTCAAGCTCGTCCCCAAGATTCTCCATGAACCATAAATAGAAATAGTGGGGACAGATTCCAAACTCATCCTGTCAGAGGCTGCCAATCAAGCAGGTTTGGCCATACACAGGTCTAGGCAATACCACACTACCAGGGCTTGTCTAAACTGTTCAAAGCTATTCAGGTCAAGCATTAGTCTGGTCATGCCAAAACTTCTAACATTGGGTGTTCAGCACCTAGAGACATGAGAGGGAAGGTGTCTTCCTCTGGGGTTGCAAGGAGCCATGTTCAGAGGCTACCAACACATACTCTAAAGCCAAGAAATGTATCCTTTCCTTACTGCATGAAGAATGCCAAAGGATGGGGAGGGCTGAGGGCAGTAGCACACTCAGGAACTGCCTGTGGCTGGACCTTCAGCTTGAGAAAGTATGAGTCTGGGCAGGGGTCTCTTGGTAGAGACTGGGTAGTTAGTCTGCCCTGCCCCAAACAACACTGTCTCCTGCAGTAAGGAGACCCTAGCACTTGCTGGGACTGGACTTTGCTGTTTTGTTGGCTTGTCAATGGAAAGGATAGAACCAAAGAGGCTGACTGAGTGTTACATGTGGTGACTATGGGTTGGGGTAGTGGAGGAATGCTGAGGGCTAAAGTGTCTCTGGAAGGCACTCTCCAATATCTAGCGTGCATGATTCCTCCACACGGGGCAAGCTGGGCTGATTAACATTAAGTGGAAAGAATTCAGATGCTGAGCCCCAAGAGAGTTGGAGAGTTTATCTACTTGAACTTCCCTATCTCAGCCTTAATGACAAGATCTCACAAGTGCCAAGCCTCTGGGCCACTGAAAAGGCAGCATAGCCAGGGACTGGAGCAGGAACTCATTAGCCCTGCCTGTTCCAGCAGGCTCCCAGCCTCCCTAACCATATTGTGCCCTCCATGGGGAAGACCCTTGGGCCTAGCTGTGACCCCATTAAGTACTCTTACTCTTGATCCTGGGTGAGAAGAACATAACATGTTCCTAGTCCTTGTCCTTAAGCTAATGATGCCTGTTCCGCTCGTCTCCTTTTCCTCTCCTCTCCTTTAGATGCTACAGGATGAGAACAGGTGAGGTGGCTCTTGTCTCAGAGGACAGAAAAACACATACATTGCAGATGATTAAATCCCCAGCTTAAGATGTTTCTACTGGTCTACCACCTCCCAAAACAGGGCAAGTTGAAACTTCAGCCACACACTGCTCTCAGAGGCTGGAGTCTATGGCATGATTTTGTCTGTGATAATGGTAGACATTTCTTGAGTGTTGGGTAGAACCTGAAACCTAGAAAACTCAGGGAACTCTTGCTCTACCAACTAATGTGTAGCTATGCTGAGGTATCCACTAAGTCTGTTCTTCTTCAGTCCTGTAAATATATAGCTGCAGGTCATCAAAAATACCTGTGATTTCAATCAACATAATCCCTGTCCTAATTCTTCCCTCAGACAACCCCAATCCTTATAGTGAACCTAGCACTGCAGTGGGCAAAGACCAGCAGGCTTTTACCTTTTCCTCCACGACTGGCGAGGACTGCAAGCAGCAACAGACAATGGCCAGCACACAGCACAGCAGCGACAGCACAGAGGGCAGGACAAGAAGACCACATTAGAGAATGAAGGTCAGACTGGCAATAACTATGCATGTATTCATAGGGAAAGCATGAACATGATGATGGTGAGATATCTGGACCCCATCATATGTTCTCCTCTACACAAACAGTTATACACAGTATCTACAGGAATAGACACACGGAATACAGATCTTTGTGGTTTTGACAAAAGACCATAGGATGTGACCTACTAAACAGGTAGCAGCAGGTGGGAAAGCACAGGGCTTATCACAAATACCTAGCACACATGCGCACATAGGATGAGAGCACAGAGACACACAGGCTCCACCCACATCTGCAGCAAGACCAGCCAGTGTCTGAGATTCCACTGAGTTCATTCCACACATTTAAGATTCTGAAAACCATGCCAGGAGTGCAGAAAAAGGCCACATGCACCATAAGTGACCAGCACCTCAGACTCAGGAGGAATAAAGACATTATACAGTCCCTGTGGCGAGTTGGAAGAGTCTGAGCTCAGAGGGGACCAACTTAAATATCTGACCCAAAGGACACAAAGCATCCTTCCACCTCAACCCAAGGGCAGAGCTTTGGCAATCCTGAAGTACAATCCCTCCCTGTGACCGTGCACACACTTGGGAAGGGTTCTTTCTTCACCTCAACTAGCCCATTACTCTGGGTCAACACAGCTGCTGTCCATGTCTGGGCCCTGCACTGCCTTGTTCCCTCCCAGCTGGGGCTTACACCATGGGAGACAGATTAGTTTCTTTAATTACTTGCTAACAATAGATAGAACGGAGTCTATGGGTTGAGAAACTTTAGTGGTACTGTCCAGGGTGATGGTTAGAGACCAGAGGTGAGCATTAGCACAGCCCACCCACCCCAGTCTACACAAACCTGATAATAAGGTCCATTCTCCTATGCTGTGGAGACTAGTATAGAAGGTTAGCAATGGGGTCAGGAGAGAAAGGCAACAAGGATGCTTATACCTTGGTCTTGGGGAGTTCCACGGGCAGATCAGGGCAGATCAGATCAAGTGCCCAAGAGTTTGACCTCAGTAACACAAGACTTCCTGGTCAGGCTAGAGAATCCCATTTGTCAAACAACAGAAAAGGCCATGAAGGCCTTTTGGGGTTTCTAGAAGGCATAGAAAAAAGGCCCTCTTAGGAAGCCACCTACTACGGGTGTCACTCTCATTCTTGGCACCAGAGGTCCTGTGCTGCCCAGAGAACAAAATGGCCACAGACAGAGGAGATTTACAGATCCACTTCTCATAAAACATGTCAAAAGCATTCTGGTTCTCTTAGGGAAGAAAGGATAGGACAAGCGCCCTAAACTCCTCTCAGGTAGGAAATATGCTTGCTGCTGGCTGCCTGGAGATGAAGGGAGAAACCAGGGATAGAAGAAGAGGCTCTGGATACCCATCTATGTAGACTGTGTAGAGCTATGGCTCCCATAGAACACCTGGACAAGTTCCTGGACAGGCCTCCACTCCTTCACCAAGTAGATACCCAGAGCAAAGCACAACTGCCTGAAGCTGGGGGATTTCTCTTCCAAAGAAAAAACAAGTAACCTAGTCTGGCCCATGGTGATGATCAGAGTCTTCAGAGGTCAGTTTCACCACCTACATGGCTTTCAACACAGTCCACCTTTGGTTTTGGCTGAGCTCACAGGATCCTAGGTATCTATTTCTGCAGTCACAGGACCTGTGACACAAGATACTATGTACATTCAGTCTGCACTCCAAGGTCTAAGTCATGTTGCCCAGCTTCCTTGTGATACATTGGGCATGTTTCCCCCACATTTTCAATCATAAAGCTACAAAGCAATTCTCTTTTCTCTTTTTTAAAAATATTTATTCATTTATTATGTATACAATATTCTATGTGTGTGTCTGCCTGCAGGCCAAAAGAGGGCATCAGATCTCATTTCAGATGGTTGTGAGCACCATGTGGTTTCTGGGAATTGAACTCAGGACCTTTGGAAGAGCAGGCAATGCTCTTAACCGCTGAGCCATCTCTCCAGCCCTTTTGTTTTGTTTTTTTAAGACAGTGTTTTACTCTGTGGCCTAAGCTACCCAGGAACTTACTATGTTAATTCTAGCTGACCTTTAACATGGGTTTTCCTATTGCCACCACTCCCAAGTGCTCAGATTACAGACTTGAGCCATCATGCCTGGCTCCAAGGTGTTTTCCTGAAGAACATACTGGCAAGACACTGCCACAAGGTTCTGGAATGTTGCAGCTCTATACAAAGATGCAAAACCTCCCAATCCCTACACTAAACTCAGATACCATCTCTGCTCCCTTAAAGATCACTGATTACAAGATCAGTCTGGTAACTTGGAATTTTCTGAGGGCACAGTGTTAAGATGTCACAGTTTGTAAGGAAAGAGAGTCTTCCTGGGCCAGCAACTGACAGTATGAAGCTCAATACTTCTACTTTTCATCAATAATAAATTGCCAGGATTATATCTCACCAAAATTTCATCCATATTGTCTCACTAATTCTTAGAGCTTGGGATCAAACTGCCTGTACCTGTCTACAGAGCAGAACTGACTATAATATAAATACTGCACTCTACTTCCTGCTAGAAGTAGCAGCACTGTGTCCGAGAACACACACCCAGCCCTTCCCTACCCTCCTCAGGCCTACAAGATCTGAGCAAGTGCAGTCTTGTTCTCATGTCAGAGATTCTGGCATGCTGAAGAGGACAGCTTTGCCAGTCACTCAGAAAGTGGTTGATGAAGCCCAGAACTCTATATTCTCAACTTTCTCATTTGCAAATATAATGCAAAGAACAGGCAAGCAAGAGGAAAGTGCAGTCTTATTGTGAAGTGACTAGAGGCTTTCTCTGGTCCAGACTTGGTTTCAGAAGGTTCAGTTGTAGGAACTTGGAACAAAAGACCAAGTGTGATGCCTGGTTCAATGTGTGTTTCTAGCACCTCCCAAACTCGACTAATGTCATCTCTAATCACTCAACTCTCAAGCTGGTGAAGCCCTGGATGAAACCTCTGGTACTTGCTCTCTAGATCTCCAGACTCAGACACTGAAAGTAGTAAAGAACCTACATTTGGCAGGGTTCTCCCTGATGTTTGAGTAAAACCAGCATCAAGCCAGGCAGCGGTGGCAGTACACCTTTAATCCCAGCACTTGGGAGGCAGAGACAGGCAGATGTCTGTGAGTTCAAAGCCAGCCTGATCTACAGAGTGAGTTTCAGGGCAGGCTCCAAAGTTACAGAGAGAGAGAGAGAAACCCTGTCCCAAACAAACAAACAAATAAAACAAAACAAATAACTCAGCACCAAATCCTGAACTTGGGCCTAACAAGGACCTGGGGGTGGGGAGATCTGTGGACATTATTCTACCCTGCATGAAGTGCAGGGACAGGGGCTGAGCAAGGTGGCCCATCATTCTTCTCCTAATAGTTGATTAATAACAGTATATTCTAGAGTAGAGGTGTCCAACTTTTTAAATTTTCTATATGATGCTGTCACCTACAAATGTGATGGGCTACATTCATAGCTATCTTAGAACCCATGTGGTCTATGGACCAAAGGCTAGACATGCCTGTTTTAGAACACAGATGAAGAACAACACTAAGCTACTGCCCCAAGGGGACTATGTACATATTTTATGATGATCTTAGTTTTAGATTCCACAACTCATCTGGATTGACTCTTGCAAATAGCTATGAAAGCACTGAATGGCAAGTTTTCAAATATATTTTAGTAAGTAGGAAAATGTGCAAAATCAAAATCCATAAAGAACAAAGAGAGACTGCATACAGTCTTCCTGAGCTTCTGACACAGACCTGGGACTCAGCAGAAGGTAAAGCCAACAGTGACAGCAGAAGCCATACCGGTACCTTTATGCACATTCCTGCCCACCAGGCCATGCCCAGCCAGCCCACCTACCTCCGCCCTGGCAGGCTGCTCTCTGTCTGGCTGCTACTCCCAACTTGCTGCATCTTGGATCTTTCAATGTGTTCCACATAGGTCTGGATCATCTGTCAAGAGGGTCTTCCTGTTAGTGTCACCCATGGAACTCCCAATGCCATAGCTTAGAAGTGCTGTGCTTAGATAAAACAGCTCATTTAGGTAACAAGAATCTAAGGAACAAGAGTAGACAGCTTTCTACCAAACAATGAAGGCATTAGAAGAAGGGACTAAAGATCAGCAGTAAATGCTAAGTGCAGCCGCAGCAGTTAATACCAGCTCACAGCCCAGAAGGCTGCCCACGCGCACCTACCTCTGTGTGCCGCTGGTGTAGGGCATTGTACTCCTTCTTCATCTCCGATTCCCGTTCCTCCAATCGGGAAACTGGAAAACACAACCAGTGTCAGCTGCACAGTCCAGCCTTCATAGCTCAGTACATGTCCTCTGGACTGTAATAAAACCCTGGCACAGAGCACAGCAGGGCAGCACTTTGTGCACAGAAAGATTGGTTTGTTCTTGTTAAGAGTACTAGAATTAGAATATGACCGGCTGGTCAATATAAATGGCATGTAGTATGTGCCACACATGTAAGAATGTTCAATCTCACTGTAAAGGAAACCAGGATGGGTGGAACTTAACTGCTCAGGACAGTCAGATGTTTCCAAAACATAGGCAAAACCCATAGCATGTGCCACAGGTAGGTAGAAGTGAGAACACAGGTGCGGATTACTTGCCTAGTATGATGAATGAGACCCTGGGTTCCATCCCCAATGCCCCTAAAATAAGTGATTAAATAAATAAATCTTTTTTTTAAAAGAAAAGAAGTGAGAAGCTCATGAAAAGAGACAAAATTCAAGGGAATCATCAGAGTCATGTTAAAGCCTGACAGAATTCAGAAGTGAATGATGAAATGAACAGCAGCATTCCTTACACACATCAATGCTGAACTTGCTTTCTCTGGGTTGCTAACAAAAACTGGTGACACCCAGAATGGTCCCCTTGCTGTGCCATGTACCTGTATAAAAAATACAACTGACTAATAAGCTAACTGGCAATACTGGTCAGAAAACCTGTCCCTGGGTCTTACTAATGTAGTCAGCATGCCACTACCCTTGTGTGCCTTGCTCTGTACCTGTCTCTGTAGCCCACTAAGTGATGGAGATGGATTAAACAAAGCAGGACATGTGAAATTTATGTGTCCTGGACCTTGGGTGATATGGTCCTTCACTGGCTTTCATCATTACCTCACTTTCTCTTGGCCTCCTGATGGCTTTTCTAAATTGACTTAATAAATTATATGGTTCTACACCTCATTTTAGACCATCTGTGTTTAGCTCTGTTCTATGGCATGGGAATGAGCTGCCAGGTGGTATCTGTGGAGGCTACTGCTGCTCATCCTGCATCTGCAAATCAGTTGTAGTGTGGGGACCCCTTTCTGAAGTTCAGCATAGGTAATCAGTTCAAGGCAAAGTCAACTCCATTTTTTCTTGAAGAAGTCCAAAGCATGAACACCAGCACCCAATAACAAATAGAATCTAGGGATATCAGAATCCAACACACACTAGACCATAGACACTAGTACCCAATGCACAGAAGAACCAGAGACACCATACATACCACACATGGAGTCCAAGAACACTAGCAACCAATGTATATGGGGCCCAGAGACATCAGAACCCAATACATATGACCTAGGGACACCAGCACCCAACACAGACACCAACATCCAAAGCCCATAACTTAGAATTCTCTAGTACCTAGCACACATGTGACTTATAGATACTAGTACCCAACCTACACACGACTATACACCGGCACAGAACACATGTGACTTATATACATGACTTACAGACATTGGTGCACCATATACATGACTTACACAAACTAATACAGCACACACTTAAATAGCTGTCCAAGATGAAAAAAGTCTACCCATGTCAGGTGTGTTCAAACACAGTCTGTCTCTACCCCTGCCTCTGCCTCTATCTATCTGTGTTTCTGGAAGGAACCAGTATTAGACCTCAGGACCTCCCTGCAGGCCCTTGCTTGGATGTCTGTGCAGCTAGTGTCTTGTTGGCAGTTTCCATTTGGCCCTCAGGTCTCATGCTAGCCTAGAGAATCACCACCTACTAATCTCAGTTGGCATTTCTTCCTTTCAAAGAAAAGAGTAAGTTCACATATGTGAAACACTCTAATAAAAAGGAAAGTCACAGCACCTGTGTAAATATAAGGTTTATTGTATACGACCAAAATAGGCCTTTAGGTTTACTTCCTGTTTGAAAACACTAGCATGTGTAGGAGGGGCCTGCCCACTGCTTACCCTCAGACTCATGCTTTGCAGGGTGTTAGTCTAGCACAGTACCTCTGAGACTCAGCCTTGAAATAGGTCAAACCTAACCTACTAGGTCAGTTTTTCTTTCCTCCCCAATTCAATTGTAATTTCAGAGAAATGAAGGTAGTTGTTTCTCAAAGTAACTAAATAAAGTGGCAAATGCATTTTAGTCACTGAAATTTTGAATTATAAAAAATATTGAAGCCAGGTATGGTGGCACACACCTTTAATACCAGCACTTGGGAAACTGAGGTAGGCAGATCTCTTTGAGTTCGATGCCAGCCTGGTCTACAGAGCAAGTTCCAAGACAGTCAGGGCTATGCAGAAAAATCCTGTCTCAAAAAAAGCC
>LOEQ01003504.1:61212-71583 GCA_001685075.1 Bramus lutescens
CCTCAAACTCACAGAGATCTGCCTGCCTCTGCCTCTCAAGTGCTGGGATTAAAGTGTCCCACCACCAGGCTAGGTCTGCTTTATTTTTAACTTTTAAAACATGGGCTAGAGAGATGGCGCAGTGGTTAAGACCTCTTGCTGTTCTTCCACAGGATCTGAGATCGGTTCCCAGTTAGAGTTGTCTGTAACTACTGTGCTCCAGGGGAATACGATGCCTCTGAGGATACCTATATTCACATGCACGCACCCTCTTGTTGCCACACCTACTAATTAATAATAACACAATTTTACAATAAATTAACTTTTTATAGGCTAGAGTGCTGCTCAGTGGTTAGGTGCAACTCTAGCATGCAAGAGCCTCTCTGGATTTGATCTCCAACACTGCAAGACAGAGACTTGTGACTGAGTCCCATGGACCCTGCTGAACTGCAACAGTGATGTTAGCTCACTGTCACCCTTGCCTCCGCAAGGGAATCTGATGCCCTCTGACCTCATTAGATACCAGGTGTACACATGGCATACAAACATGCACATAGGCAAAATACTCGTATACACAAAATCTAAAAATCTAAGAAAATTTTAAATAAAAAATAGTAACTAAAACAAAGATATTGCTAATAATTATAACAATAATATAGTTCTGGGTTTCATTACAATAAGCTCTGGGATACAGGGTAGCTAAGACTGGCTTTGGCCAAGCCTCTGCCCCAGGTCAGGGTGTTCAGTACATCCAAATGTCAAGTCCAAAGTCACATTGCTCTGGTAGTGTTTTCACAGCAGTTCCTGAGTTGGAGTACAGGCAAGAGTTCATGTTATCAAGGGAGCCTTCATTGGCTCAGAGGCCTACAACCCTGTTTGCCAAAGACCATAAACCCTCAAAGATAATACAAGGTCAAGGCTGTGGAAGGAGTTCACGGGTAAAACATTTGTCTAGAGAGTATCAAGCCCCAGGTTTAATCTCTAGTACTATAGAAAGAACAGACCCAACATCTTTCCTTTCAAAAATCAATGAGAGTCAAACCCTCATGAAATGTGCTCAGTCACCAGACCTTGTGTATACAATGTCAAGTAGCACAGACAAGTGCTTGGCAGCTGCTGTGCTGAGAGATGAACATGACTACTTCTCCCAGGGTTAGGAGGTTGAAACATGTTTTTTTGGGTGACTCCAAACCTAATGATGAATGACCATGCTAGGAAAACCAACACTGCCTGACTCTTCCTAAAGATATGTCACAGCTGCGTTGGAACTTTTAGAAAAGTTAAGTTGGCACAACTTTTTCCTCTTCTGTCTGCTATTTGAATGTTGTCCATACCTTGGGCTTGTTTGGGTGTGCCAGGGGTGCAGTGGCAGTGACTGGGGACCCAAATATGTCACTAGTCTTCCCACCAGGTGGATTCAGTCGCTGTCGAGTCTGCACAGGAGTCGATGCATCAAAGATACCACTTCCTTTGCCCCCTGCAGAAACAATCACAGAGCAGTGAAACACCATCTGACCCTACCCCACTGTGGTTACCTCGAGAGATAGCCTATCAGTAGACTTAATGCTTTCCTGCGTTCCAGGGCAATAGGGGAGGAATAATTACTTAAAGTGCCTGAAGCCTTATATCCCAACTAATCCTTAACCTGGTCTGCCACAGCCTCCACGTGCACAGCCAAGCCGCCCTTGGGCTGGACTCTAAGAGGTGGGAGGAGTAAAACACCACCTCTCCCCAGAGTTCCTTTAATGCTGAACAAGGCAAGTTTTCCAGTGGAAAGTCTCCTTTGTTAATCAGCAAGAGTTCTTAAGCAGCTTAAAAGCAAATAACTGAATGTTTAATTCACTGCTATTCATGGTGAACCTATAATCTGGAAATATGGTCAGTCATTGACCTCCTCCTGGCCAGAACTTGTAGGGACTACTAGATGTCAACAAGTTGGGAGATGTACTCCTGGCTGTCCACCTTGAGTTTACGAGGCTATGATAGAAACAGTGCATCTCAAAAGGATCTTATGGCCTGAGGCCTGGACATTATACAAGGATGCCTACGTTAGGCAGAAAGGTACAAAACACCAACTGATGTCTTCACTCAGTATATACCAAGCACTCCCCTTCCCCACAGCATTGCGCCAGATGGAGGCAGACAAATCATGGCTTTAGTACACCAACAGGAGCTATAATCTATAATAGAAGAAACATACCAATGACTACCCATGTTGCTCTAAGATACCTTGCCTTTCTAGGCCTCCAGTCCCTCAACTTAACGATAAGGACAACAAATGAGTTGTACAAGGATTCTGTAAGTTGCTGTAGTTCCTTGGATAAATGCTCGAGACAACATCTATAGTGAGAATTATCAATACATGCCAACTATGCTTCCCATATGATTTGGAGCACTGTCTTCCAGGCACAACATCCATTGCCATAATCAAGAGTAGCTGTGACTACCTGCACACGATCTGTGGACTACTGCCCCCATAGGTACACTCTCACCTGGAATTCTAGCCACTCCTTCCACACTGTATCTATCAGATACACACAGCCTCAGGAAATGTTAGAGTGTACAGACCTCAAGAGGGAATAAACCTATGCATCTTTTAGGAGGCCACCATCCATGCTGAAAAAGGCCTTTTCAGTGATGCAGCTGTTTTGGAGCCACTATGTCCCTAAGTAACCCTTCCCTGACACTCCATAAACAACTCCAGTAAACTCAGTGGTTGACCAGCTGGACTTGGATGGACTATTTATTTGGTCTGTTACTGATGGGCTATCTAAGGTGAACAGAAGTCTGTTTACATCTCCCTATGAAAAGCCAAACAACACCATAAACTAAAAAAGCATTCCATGGACATTTTGGGGGGTGGAGGTGGGGTTTCAAGTCAGGGTTTCTTTGTGTAGTCCAGCTATCCTGGAACTCCTCTGTGGATTAGGTTAGCCTTGAACTGAGAGATCTGCCTGCCTCTGCCTCCCTGTGCTGGGATTAAAGGTGTGCACTACCACCTGGCTCCAGGGACATATTTTTATGTAAATATTCAAAATAATCTTTACAGGACACAACTTTAATGTAAAAAGAGAGGGAAGTCTCATTCGTCTGAACATGGATAAAGAAAGTGACCACTTCACTTTCAGGTCCCCTCTACACCAAGCAGAAGCAGAAGAAATCTAACATGTTCTTTTAAAGTTTTGACCTTTTGTGTGTCTCCCTGGATAGCTACTGCACAGTTATCTCTTAGCTACCATAACCACATTGCCATCACATAACTCTCAAGAGCAACCTAAAGGAAAAGCAGGAATGCCAAAATCTTTTTTGAGGATTTTTTTCGCTAGCTAACAGACCTAGAAAAGGCCCTTCAGGGTCCTACTAATGGAACAGAGTACCTTTCTGGAAGACACTGCCTGTAGGGGTCAGGAGTGTAGCTACCGGGGAGGCTTGTAATTGTGTGTAAAAGCGGAGACTAAGCCATGTGGTGGCGCACGTCTTTAATCCCAGCACTTGTGAGGCAGAGGCAGGTGGATTTCTGTGAGTTCAAGGCCAGCCTGGTCTACAAGAGTGAGTTCCAGGACAACTAGGGCTGTTACACAGAGAAACCCTGTCTAGAAAAACCAAAACCAAACAAACAAAGTGGAGACTGAATGAGGGCCTGTCTTTTTAATGGAGAAATAACACAGGGGTGGATATATAAGGGCTGCATCTTTGTAAAACTGTAGAATGAACCTCGCCCATACACCTCCTGAGGACCAGTCCTACACTGAGCACTCTTGCCTGGAAAAGGCAACACAATGTGAAGTAAAGGGCTCCACAGCACAGCTGTCAGAGAAAGTCCCTGCCGAGTTATTCATTAACTGTGTGATCTCGTGGTGACCTTCATCTCTACCTTCTCAGCTGTAAGATGGAAATAAACGATACATGTGGTGATGAGGGAAATCAAACTAATCTTTCCTAGTGTTGTCCATAGAGGCTCACTTTATTTACTATGGAAATTTGGCTCAGTCAAATTCGAAGAAACACACTTAGTAACAGAACTCAGAAGACTAAGGCAGAAAGACTAAGAATTCAAGGTGAAACACTGAAAAACAAACAAGCCAGGCAGTGGTGGTGCACACCTTTAATCCCAGCACTTGGGAGGCAGAGGCAGGTGGATCTCTGTTGAGTTTGAGGCCAACATGGTCTATAGAGTAAGTTCCAGGACAGCCAGGGCTATGCAGAGAAACCTTCTTTCAAAAGCCAATGAAAAGCAAGTAACAATATAAACCTCAAAAGCTGGGGTTGTGGCTCAGTGGTAGAGTGCTGCACTGTCTAGATACACTGAGTTTAAACAGTCAGCAAAGGGAGGAGGGGAGTAACAATTAGAAGTTCTTTGTCAGACGTTGCTCATTAAAAAATTAAAAAGTGAAACAGAACACAGGGAAGTTCTCAGGACATAACTGTCACAAACAATTGTAGGGCAAAGCTGAGGTAAGCGCTACTCAGGAGACAGCCTTTAATCCCAGCACTCAGAAGGCAGAGGCAGGTGGATCTCTGTTTGAGGCCAGCCTAGTCTACAGAGTGAGTTCCAGGACAGCCAGGACTATTTCACAGAGAAATCGGGTCTCCAAAAACCAAACAAACCAGCAAAAAAACCCAAAAAACCCCAAACCAAACAACTACAAAAAAATATTCTTCCTAAGAAAAACATTTGAACACACAATTTGGATGAAATCTGAGAATATTAGGAGATCTGAGACCCAGCACCCAGTACCCTCAGCAACTTTGGCAAGTTATCTGCTAAGTAGATGGAACCTGAAAGATGCTCTAGTCACCTTGAACACAGAAAATGACAGCAGACAAGGGGTAAGGTGCTAGAAAAAGTGCTTGAAAGGATCACATAAAAAAAAAAAAAAAGCAAGGCCGGACGATGGTGGTGCACGCCTTTAATCCCAGCACTCGGGAGGCAGAGGCAGGTGGATCTCTGTGAGTTCGAGGCCAGCCTTGTCTACAAGAGCTAGTTCCAGGACAGTAAGGGCTGTTACACAGAGAAACCCGGTCTTGAAAAACAAAAAAAAAAAAGCAAGGCACGTAGTCCACACCTGAAGTCTCAGACACAGGAGACAGCAAAAAGGTTTTGAGTTCACAATCTGGGCTACACAGACAGACTCTGTCTTCAAATAACAGCAAAAAGCAAGCAAGCAAAAACCCAGAACAAGCTGGGCATGACAGGGCATGTCTCTAGTCACAGTAGTAGGGAGGCAGAGGCAGGCAGGTGTCTGTAAGTTCAAGGCCAGCCTGGTCTACAGAGTGAGACCCTGTCTTAAAAAACAAAACAAAACGAAACAAACCCATAACTGCTTTATGTCATCTTGACACAAGCTGTAGTCCTCGGAAGGGGGTAACTTCAATTAAGAAACTGCTTCCTAAGAGTGAGCTGTAGGCAAGCCATCAGGCATTTTGTGAGCCAAAAAAACCCTTTCCTCCCCAACTTGCTTTGGTCCTGGTGTTTCACCACAGCAACAGAAGACCTAAGACAATATTTTAGAAGAACAGAAGAAAACGAAGGCCAAGGGATCTAAGAAGTACAAAGACCACACCTGGAGGATTTGTCCGCTTCAGTATATTTTTAGGTTCTTCAGTTGGTCCAAAAATATTAGATGCCATCCTATTAGGTTTGCTTGAAGGAACACCTTCTTCTGGACTTCCAAAAAGATTGCTCGATTCTCCTCCTGGGGGCTTCATGGATCTATGAACAGAGAGAACACAAGTGAATGACAGCCAACCCACAGGCTCTCAGGACTCATTAGGATTGGTGTCGATGGCTGCTTTCCTATGGCAATGATGTGAACAGAAGCGGGCTCATCACAAAGTCTGACAGTACGATTGGCACTTGGGAGAGATTAAGGCAGGATTTAGAGTTCAGGCTGGGTTACACAGAAAGACACATACATAGGGGTAGAGTAAGGTGAACCACATACGGAACTTTACATTTTTTAAGAGTCATATTATATAGAAATGAGGATCAGAAATTAGCTTTCTTGTTTTTGCTTTTTCAAGACAGGGTTTCTCTGTGTAACAGCCCTAGCTTTCCTGGAACTAGCTCTTGTAGACCAGGCTGGCCATGAACTCAGAGATTCATCTGCCTCTGCATCCCCGAGTGCTGGGATTAAAGGCCACCACTGCCAAGCCAGAAATTAGTTTTAATACTCTGCCAATATCATTTTAGATTCTGATCAGGATAAAAGTCACGATTAAAAAGGTTCTATTTTGCTTTCTTTTCCATGTTGTCTCAACTTTGCTACATAGTTTACATGTAAACATGTCCCTATCTTTGCCAACCTTCTGCTTAGTAGCCAAGGTAGTCAGGGACTCCCCTGCTAGAACTCATAAGTGCTGATCTGGGGTCTGGCCTGACCATAAGTATATGATAAAGGTGTTCATCCTTTGTTTCCCAGAGACCTTTAGGAAGGCATTAGGGTGTAGCCTATACATACCCTAGATCCTTTGCTGGGTTTTAATCCAGACCCCTTCTTATGTGCCTTTTTAACAAGCTCCATGTTTCTCTTTATCTTGGGTTCATCATCTCTGATAATTCCTGACGTAAAGACTTGCTATATTAGGATGTCTGATGTAAGCAGTGAAATGCCTAGACTAGAAAAGAACCACCACACTGGCAGCATTACCTACTCCTGATCAGGGCATACGCACCGAGCATCCCCTCCAAACTCTGATATTCTACCAGCACAGCTTTTAATTAAACACTCATAAAGAATGTGGCTTCCAACAGTAACACCTACCTTAGGCTCCAACCTTTGGGAAGGAAACTTCACCAAGCACTACAGGGAAGTTAGAAAGTGGACAATTTTTACTGTAGCAGCTGACGACCTATGAAATTATGGTAAAGTTTGGCCCTCAAGTCCAGAGTGCAGATAATACAACTGCAACATGGTGAAAGATTTTGTGTGCCTATTTCAAACACCTGGTTAGACTTATTAAAAATGCCTTTTAGTCAGGCATGGTAGCCAATACCTGGGATCTCAGCACTTGGTAGACAGATCAGTATTCAAGTTATCCTTAGCCTGGCATGGTGGGGGCACGCCTTTAATCCCAGCACTCAGGAGGCAGAAGCAGGTGGATCTCTGTGACATAACATATCAAGTTCCAGGACAGACAGGGCACCCTACATAAAGAGACCCTGTCCCAAAACCAAAACAAGTTAACCTCCACTATATAGAGAATGCAACGCCACCAAGACCATCTCAAAATTAAAAACAATACACAGCCGCTTGAAAGTAAATTTTAATCCAGAGAATGGTCCACACCTTTCTGGTTTTAAGACAGGTTATCTATGCAGCTGTGCTGTCTGGGAACTCTGTGTAAGAGCTCCAAACTCCCAGATATCCTTCTGCCTCTGCCTCCCACAGCTGTGCACAGGTGAGCACCACACCGGGTTCCACCCTCTTCCACTAGCTCTGAGCATTGAGACTGATGACCTCAGACATTTAGAAAAATACTTAAAATCAAAGAGTGGTTGCCACATAAAAGACAAGAATGGAGGTTAGGGTTGACTGAAAAGCTATGCAAACAGAAACTACTCTAGGGTTAGTTAACTACAACAGCAAAAGTATCTAAAATATCTTTGTTTCATCCGGAGAGGTAAAAAGGCTGTCAGTCCACTTCTGCGTAATGTGAAAGAAGTTCTCAGATTGCCTGCTCTAAGGCAGAGTAGTACAAAGTGAGGATCTCAGTGACAAAATGTGCCAGTCATGCTTCAACAGAAAATCAAGGCTGGACACTCAACACTGCAGATGCCAGGCATGTACCGACAGGCCTCTGAACCAGTGCCAGGTCACTGTCTTCTTGGGGATGAAAGGGAAAGAGGATGTGCCAAACCTGCATTGTCAACAGTTAGCATTTCTTGCGGGGCCTTAGGAAAGGATCAAAAAGGTCATCTGAAAGGGGAAAAATAATTTTAACTAAAAGCCCATTAGAAAAGACTCAACAAGATTTAGACCATCCTACATTTACACAGTGGAGTACTACACAGCAGAAAAAAAATAATGATACCTTGAAATTTGCAGGCAAATGGATGGAGCTAGAAAACATCATATTGAGTGAGGTAACCCAGATCCAGAAAGACAATTATCACATGTACTCACTCTTAAGTGATTTTTAAGCATAAAGCAAAGAAAATCAGCCTACAGATCACAATCCCAGAGAACCCAGACAACAATGAGGACCCTAAGAAAGACTTACATAGATCTAATCTACATAGGAAGTAGAAAAAGACAAGATCTCCTGAGTAAATTGGGAGCATTGGGACCCTGGGAAAGGGTTAAAGGGGAGGGGAGAGGAAGGGAGGGGAGCAAAGAAAAATATATAGCACACACACACACAAAAAAAGATTGAGACCATGCATGTTGATAAGTTAGACTGCCTGCCATCAGTGCCCACTGACACAAACCAGTTTTGACCATCCCAGGCTTTTCTTGGATTGTCAGGTTTAATACTTTTGGGTCTATGATCAGCTCTTTCGAAACCAAACTAAACTCAGTATAAAGTTGCATGTGAGCATGAGTTAAAATTCTTACTTAATTTTCTTTTGGGGGTTGAAAAGAGCTGAGTCAGGATCTCAATCGTGCTGGCCTCAAATTCACTACAAAGCTGATGCCAACCCTGAACTCATGGTGCCTTTTTCTCCACATCCCATGAGCTAGGATTGCAGGCATGAATATTCCTAGCTTTATTTTCTTCATATCTGTGTATTTGAAGACAGCTGTTTTCCAAGCCACTGGTGTCCTGTCAGGTGTTTGTCTTCGGCTCTACACCCTCACCTTCCCAGTCTCTCTGTGGTTATTCTGCACCCACTTCCAGACTCAAAACACGGAGTGATCAAGTGTATAGGCTGGACCTCTAGAGCTAACAGTATAGCCAGGTCTGCGTGAATGATTTGTGTTTCATGTGCATTATGCAACAGAAGCACCATGTTCCTGGAACCTCAAAGCCATCTCGGGAGGAGACAAACAGTCTGTGGCGGGAACACAGGAGACAAAGGCAGTTATTGAAATTAATGCTAATATAGGTATAGAAATTAAGGATTTAGTATCGCTTTGTCTACTTGTCTGAATTTTAATCTGACAAGCAGCAAGGAAAGTGGTGCCATAGGAAGTTTTGACAAAGATAATGGGCCAGCTGGGCTGCAGCAGGGTCCATCTCTATCACCAAGACAATGGGGCGAGCATAAGTTGCACAGCCTACAACAGCAATGCAAGTCTTAAGGCTGCCCCAGCAGGGTCTCACAAATGGGAGTGAGAGTTCAATAGGCCTTTCAATAAACAGGGCTCAGAACAATGGCACAGTGTGGCCTTCTGGAAGCTCCTAGCAGCCATTATCACAGTAACACCAATGGAACGGAAGGGGCTTGCAAGAGATTAGGCAGCTCAGATTTTAGGGTCAAATTCACAATGTAGGGGTACATTCCAATTACTTTTTCCTTTTTCAGCATAAATATTCAATTATACAAGAGACTAGAAGAGATATAGACTAAGATGAAAAGCCACACACTTCAAGTGGACTATGGCACGAGAAAACGCCTCAACAGTATCAATGACCCCGAACCATCCCGCAACGGTGAACTTCAGAAAAACTTTTAGGAACTGGTCAGGTGTGGGATAATGCCACGAGAAACAAATGTGGGCACATTCTTCACCATTATCTTTCAGCAAAGAGACAAAAGACAGGGTTAGAAGAGAGGAAAACCTGAAATGGAGACCTTACAGTAGCTGCAGGCAAAAATCAAAGACTTTGAAGCAGTCTGACTAGGAGCTAGCTTCCTCACTACCGGGGTCAAATGCCATCCAAAGCACTGTTTCTACTGAACATGGCCCAGACTGAGACTTCATCATCCAAGTTCGGTAGTTTCCTTCCCTTGGCCCTCATTCCAATATCAAATGGGGAATTCCTCCTTTTCCTAAAATCCTCTCCATGGACGCCTACTTCACCACTAACTTCCGGAGCTCGGGAAGTCATGAACACCAGTTTCATTTTGTCACTCAAAGCAGATCAGACAGAAGGAAAAGTCCAGATGAAACTACGTTGGGAAGGTCCCCGGCCAGGGAGGACCAGGACGTGCACCCGATGGACACCTGGTCGTGGGTTGGGTCAGAGATTGCTGCCGTCACTCAGCTACATTCAAGGGTCGTCGTAACCAACCAAAGCAAGCTGGACGCGGGAAAGACTCAGGAGCCAGCAAACGGAGCTCGGTAGCGCCCGACTAGAGTCTAGCATAGGCAAGCGCTTCAGGAAAGCCACGTGTCTTCATCCCGCCGCCCGGTCTCCACTCCGTTCACTCGATCCCCAGCCTTCCTGCGAGGCCCGGCTTCAGGCAACCCGGGAGAGCTCGCTCAGCACCCTCAAGGGAGCCAC
>LOEQ01003504.1:86213-98302 GCA_001685075.1 Bramus lutescens
CTCCACTCCAGCCACTGGCAGTGTTCTTGGCCACAATGGCAGTCAGGCCCAATCCAGGGTACACTAAGTATATGCTAGTAGAATGAGCACAGGTATGCAAGAAATGTTACACAAATAACCATGCAAACCCACACCTATAGTCCACAGTGAGGCATATTCAAGGAAAGCTATCCCAGGAATGCCTGATCTTACCAGCTATAGGAGAATTAGACAGGATGGAGAAGGAACACACATTGTGGGACTGGTTTTCAGAAGGTCTAGGGAGCAGCGTCCTCTGTGAGACAAAAAAATATGCATAGTAAAGGTGGTAGGAAGACATCAGTGTCAAAAAAGATCACTCTACAAAGACCTTTCCTGAGGAAAATTGAAGATCATCAGAAGGATTTTAGTTCAAACCTAGAATGTTCTTAACTTGGCTGGAAGGCAGATATGGGTATCTGTTAACAACCATGGGATAGGTAGGCTGATAGGACTCAATGCTGAGCATTTTGGTGGGCAGGATGGAGAAAGTTAAGGGACTGCTTGTATCGAGAGGCACTGAGAGTCAAGAGATGATCATTTCCAAGTCTCAGGTCTCCTTCCTTCAGGTGAACAAAAGGTCCCGATGTACTTATAAGACCCTGTTCAGTTGAGAAGAACCTGCGCTGACCACTGATGTTGCTAACCGTGTAACATTTACAAGATCTGTCAGTCACATTGGATCATGACACAACTGAGTCTGGCATAGAGGTGATATTCTCTGATCATATATAAAGTACTTGGGTTGCCTTAAGACCCCTGTCTCATGCATGATCTCCCAGGATGTTGGCAAATACCAGAGATCAGAAAGAGTTGGGGATAATAGTGTGACCAACTTACTAACAACTCTGCATACTCTCGAGGCTCACCATACTTCATTCCAGAGGCTGAGAGGCAGTACTCAGTAAGTTTTTTCCATAAAGGACCAGTTAGAATGCTTTGGGGCTATTCATGCCCCCAATCTTGTGGTAGGAAAGCAGTCATAGAGAGTTGCGGATGTAACTGACTATGGCTCTATGTAGATGAAGCTTTAATGATTTACAAAAATATTAAGTGGAAAAGACCATATACTGTACAATCCCACCTGGGGAAATACTCAGGGAAGTCCATAGAGATAGGTGGGCAGGCAGTTGGGAATAAGACTTCTGAGTGATGAGAATATTCTATGAAATGACCAAGAGTTGGTAACACTCCATACCTACACTAAACCCTTTCTAAATGTGTACTTTAAATGAGTGAGTTTTATGATATGTGTGTGTGTGTGTGTGTGTGTGTGTGTGTGTGTGTGTGTGTGTAAATAATAAAAACAGGATGGGGTTGGGGAGATGGCTCAGGGAGTAAGCACTTGCCATGCATGTATGAAACAGGAACTCAGATCCCCAGCACCCACATATCAGGAGGGCATGTTGACTCCGGATTGCAGGAAACAGAGACAAGAGATCCCTTAAGCAAGCTGGCTAGCCAGACTAGCAGAATTTATGAGCCCTGAGTTCAAGTGAGAAGCCTTGACACTTGATATATAAGGTGGCAAGCCATTAAGGAAGAAATTTGCTATCAACCTCTGGCCTTCACATGCACAGACCTGCACATTACACTGTGCCACTACACATTCATTCAGAAAACAAAAAAGACTGGGTTTATCATGGGGTTTAGTTTAATATTCAGATGCTGAATTTAGCAGCCACAGAACGTCTACCAACTCATGAATAATTTTTTTTATTCTGGGACAAAGAATAAAGAACTGAAGTTAAATTGAGGACTAAGGGAGCATGAGCAAAAATTAAAAAGTTTAGAATGCATACGTGCCATCCATGCAATGCTCCTTTGTTTTGTAACATGGCCTTCCCTGTAGCCACTATGCTCAGCATACTTCTTATTTATAAATAAACTAATCTCAAGAAAGAAAAATATTTTCTTTATAATTTTAAAATTATGTTCACTTATTTAGTGTGTAGACATATCATGACCTGAGTGTAGAGGTCAGAAGACAACTTTTACAAGTTGGATTTTTTTCTTCTAAAATGTGGGTTCTAAGGATGGAACTAGGTAGGATTTAAGACTTAGTGGCAAGTACCTTTACCCACTAAGCCACCTCACCAGACCCAGAGAAAAAGATTCCTAAGAGACTAACAAAAGGAAACTGGTCTATTAATGTCTTCCAAAAACTACATCCATTCACAAATCCTATGGCTACATTATTACAGCCTTACTTCCCTTATCTGTCATCTGTAAGTGCTGCTGTCTTCTTTCTTAGGTGCCTTGTACATCCTGTGTGCCATGGCTGGTGGATGGTTCTTGTAGGCTGTCCTACCACTTATGTTCTACAAATGCCTGCTTCTGCCAGCCCAACTCCTGCCTCCTGACTTTTTTAAGCCCAGGCTCTAACAGCTCCTGGAGATACTCCAGTTTGAACACTCTTGTGACCTGGAACCAGCCTGATACGTAAATAATTTTCAATGCTAATCCAAGTCTATCTTTATTTATATGAGTACCAGTAAATTATTTGTTCATAGCTTTATTTTTTCTATTAATAAAAAAGACAAGGGCAAGAATTTTCTCTGTTTTACTCTGAAAACCAAAGATGTAAGAAAACAGCATCTCCTGGTAAGTTCATCAGCAGCTAGAGTACAAACCTTACAGACACAATGCAGATGCGTACATAGACTCAATCAATGCTCCCTCACCTGGACCACCAGTGGCTTTCGTAAGTGCCGTTTGCGTAGTTTCTTGGGCTTTGGTGAGAAGAAGTCTGACTGTATCTATGGGAGAAAGAACATGAGTCCTAAAACAGGCACTCTAACCACGAAGCAGACCACAGCTGCCCCCCTTGCACTCCAGCACTCACGCTGATAGAGTCCAGGTGCTGCCTAAAAGTTAGTTCCGCCTCCTTAGTGGGAGAGAAGAGCTTTCCATGTCGACTATTGGGTGGCAAAGTTGTTGGTACAGCAAAGAGGCCACCATCTGAGTCACCGCTTCCTGTGTTGGAGGAACCAGCTACCAAGAGAGGCCTTGGGGGATTCCTTAAACCTGGAACAGAAGGGAGAATCATGTGCTGACACTTACATCCATCCCCTCCAGGGCAAAGGCAATCCTATGCAATACTAGGAAGTAAACCAGGAAAGAAAGCAGACAATTTTCAGCTGCCTATACTTTATCTAGTAAAGTCCTGCCTTGCTTCCTTTGATTCCTGACCCCACTTTACAGGGACTGTAAGGCCTCTTGAATAAAAGCACATTACCACTGTTCTAAGATCAAGAGAGAAAGGGCAGGACAACTAACCAAGACTTGAGAGCTAACAGGACTTTGGGACATTCCTAGCTGACCAAAAGAAAGCAGACTCTCTGCAGAGATTAGTTAGCAACACACTCTGTCCATCTTGTCTTTACAGCAACTCAACTTCGTGTGGCTGCAGCAGAGCAGCCATACTCTGAAAGAGAGTGTGGCTATGTGCCTACGTAGCTATTTGTGTAACACAGGTAATTAGAACAAGTAGACTATAGCTACACACTATTGACACCAGGTTTTAAAATCCCTTATTTTGCAGAAAACAGCCCCAATGATAACAGGAGAGGAAGTATTTATTGTATAATAACCCTGTTGAAATTCCATCGCGGTAGTATATTGCTACAAAACACCTTCATGGTTCATGGCTTGGTATGGCCCACACATAGTTCACAGGCCAAGTTTGCCACACATAGTACACATTTGGGCCTTATAATCCTCAATCAGAGAATGTTAGAGGACATTTAAAATTTCACTGGAAGGCAGAAGAAGCAGTCATGAGCTGCTACCTGGCCTACTTCAAGGAATAGGCCTTCCTCTCAGGGATTAGTGGCTCGGGCATTGCTGATGCAGCCACTTAAAGCATAAGAAAGAGGAAGCGAAAACAAAAAACAAGAAACTGCAAGATGTGTCCCCCAAATTCACAGCCTTGAGGCCCACACAGGTAACTGGAAGGACTATCAGGCAAACAGACTTTAGTGGAAAGGCTGCTCATAAAGAAGTCAATGAAATGAAAGTGAATGAAAACAGTATTATTAAAGAACTGTTAACCTGACAGGATACTATATTTGTCTGGCCAAAAGAATTACTGTTATTTTTGGTATACCAATGTAGCCTCTGTAAAATAGTTTCAGTAGGTTAAAGCAAACAAAATTGATGCCGCAGGATATAAATGAGCCAGCCATGCTTATCTTGGGGTTTTATGTACCCAGTAAGAGAATTATTTTTTCCCCTAGGGTCTGGGGTGATATCTCAGCAGCAAAGTGATTGCCTAACATGTATGATGCCGTGAGTTCCATCCTTAGTACCACAAAATAAACCAAAATTATTTCTCAGAAAATTTAAGGGTATACTAAGAAGCAGGTTATTTCATTTTTCATTTCTGATACAGCCACCATGCCCATTAATAGAAGACTGCTTTATTTGAATGTTTTGGAGGTAAAGAAAATTAAGTCACTACAGAATTAAGAACCAGTCCACCTTAATAGCTTTAAGCCACTCAGTAGATTATGAAGGTTTCTCATGCAATACTTCCAATGTAACCAGACCAATCAAGACTATCCTACACTCTGCTTATCACATGACCTAGGTCCTTTATGACATTTCCCTGTGTTCATCATCCCCAATGGAAGTGATCCTCTGCCTCTGCTATGCCCACTAGACCATGGTTGGTAGACAACAGGATCATGTGTTCAGTTCAGATACAGTACCAACAACATCAGGATTCCGTGAAGCATACCTGGGGAACAAGGTGCAGAACCAGATGGGAAAGTCTTGCTGCTTCGGAGGGCAGATGGGTTTCGAGAACAGCGGGGACTCCGAGAGCTGATGGTCACTACCTTCCCTGGGGGGGATGTGGACTGTTCCTCCTGGGTGGGCCTGACTGAGGCTGTTGATGCTGTGTTTGCTTCAAAAGCCTGGAAAGACACCAGGTTTGAGGTTCAAAGACTCAGCTCAAGTTCTATCACAAATATCCTAAGGACATCCATTTCTATGGTGGCAAAAAAACAAAAAACTCAACCCACTTTGGAATAGAATGCCCCAAAGTCATAATTTGCAAATTTAGCATATTACTTCATTATTTTTCTAAAGATTTACTTTTATTGTACATGAGTGCACACAACCGTGGGTAGTATTCCTTACTGAAATGGTGTCTCGTCCTGTAGCTTAACTTGGCTGGCATGTAGATACTAAGTTGCCCAGCTGACTTCTGGTTTAGAAGACCTGACTTAGTCTTCCAAGTGTTAGGACCACAAGCATTAACTACACCTGACTAATTCTAACTCTCCAGTGATTTGAAATCACTAAGCAAGGTGTGGACATACTTTAATCCCAGTACTCTGAGGCAAAGGCAGGCAGATCTGTGGGAATTTGAGGCCAACATGATCTACAGAATGAGTTCCAAGCCAGACATCCTGGGCTGTATGGTGAAAAAACAAAACAAAACAAAACAAAACACATGACAAACTTAAGGAATTGGAAGGAAAAGGGGAGGGCGAAAGTTACAAATCCCCAGGGAATGAGATGAATTGTTAAAGCAAATCGCTGCTTTCCTCAGGGAGATCCTAGCCTATCTCCACTGCCAAAATGTGCTGGACAGACAGACAAGCAGCTCTACAGCAGGGGGGCAGGGAGCAGCAGAACAATTATGGCACAGGGAAGACGTGCTGGTAAGTGACAAAGGTTTGTCTTTTTAAAAAGCCATGGCAAAAAGACTGCCTAAGACAATCATGTTAACTCCTACTACTGTGAGTCCTAAAGAGGAAACAAATTCACTCCTGAAAACCGGTCACAGATGAAAAGCCTTTTGCCCAGCTCCCAACCTCATGAGTGTCCAGGACCCTTTAAGGGATGGCTTCAGGGGCCAGGGAGACGGCTCAGCAGGTAAAGGCACTTGACTCACAAACCTGAGTTTGTTTGATTCCCCCTAAAACCATGTAAATAGCTAGATGTGAAGGCACACAAGTGTCCCCTACGAGACAGAATAGACCAAAAGGTCACAGGATTACCAGCTGGAGAAGTGAAGTGCAGTGACAGAAAAAAAAACCAAGGGATTCTGTCTCAAAACAGGGAGGAAAACTGATTCCTAAAAAGCTATCCTCTGACCTCCACATGTGTGCCATACATTTGAACACCCACATCTTCACATACAATCTGATAGCAGAAAAATAGATGGCTTCGAGTCCTAGGGCTTCACAAAGGCATTCCACCTCTTACTGCTGTTCCTCTTCTGGTGGCCTCACCTCTTCAGAGAGACCTGGTTAGATGCCCAAATTCTGAACTCCTCCCAGAAGCAGCCACACCGTCTCACTAGGGTTACTTCACAACAGTCCCTCTACAGCTCTGCCCAGGTCTTCACCATGGCCTCATCTGCTCTTCCCATGCCCATCGCCAACCTCTCCCTGCCCCCTGCATCTTTCTTCTGACCTCTACATTCTGGGAAAAGTAGTATTCCCATCTCAGACTGAGCATTTCAGGTGACTCTGGTCAGTTTCCTGAGTCTCAGGACTCTTGGGATACTTGTTTGCCACAGCTCTGCCAGGCAGAAAAAGGGGAACAAAGGACAGATGACCTGTCTCTGACCTATGGTCTTGAGTTTCAACAGAGCCCATCAAGTCACTATGGGGGGTTGGCTACCATTCACAACCTCTCCTCCTTCAACCCCTAGCAATATCTGTCCTTTCTTTTTTCCTTCATCACTACCGTCTGTTGTTTTGTTTTTAAGTTCAGCCTGGCCTCAAACTAAGTATTCCTTTCTGAGTTTCTACAACAGTGGGATGTATAGACAGATGATGTGCTCAGGCATATGCCTGAGCCCTGTAACCTTATTTCTAACAAGGTCTCAGTGGTGTTGAGGCTGTCAGCCAGGAGCCTACTTGGGGGTCTCAGTAGTGCTTCTGGTTCGTCACTTTCTATAATATTGTTCCAAACTGCCTCACTTAACTTCCAGTTGAAATCGAGGCTAGAACCTCTCACTTTCCCACTGACTCAAAGGTCTGCTCTGGCCTCCTCTCCTTGAGAAGTAGACCACACCACATATTTCCACAGAAGGCCATCTGTGTAGTCACAGCTTAATTCCAATAACCCTGCTGCTGGGTCTATTTAGAGGTTACGTCCATAGTGCTGAATTGTAGACCTTCAATAGCCCTGGCATGGTGTATTGGACCTACAGTCCTGGTGACCATGTTACCTTTGGAATCCTGAAGAGTCATGCTTGACACACCAACACAGGCTCACCTTAAACTACTCAATGTCCTGGGCTAATCTAAACCACTCACCATCTTGGGGTGGACCTCAGTGGAGATGAGCCTCAAGAGGCAGTTCAGGAGGCGCTGCTGGTGGAGGGCTGAAGGCGGAGAGCGGGGTAGGGCAGTCTGACCCTGTGCTGTGGGCACCTGGCTCTCAGGGCCCAGCACAGCCAGCCAGTCATACTCTAGCTGAAGCTTGCTCGGCTTGCCCATCATGAGGTAGACTTCAGCCAGCGTGAGGCTCTCAGAGGTCTGCAAGTTCCAGCCCTCTTCACGCAGCTGTTGGGCCAGCTGGCTGGCAGGGACTTCCTTTGAAGGCCTAGCAGCAGGCTGTCCCTGAGACAACAGAGGTTCTGAGTGGCTCCCTTTCTCCTGGGACTCTTCAGGGGATGCATCTGCCAGATCTTTAGTACAAATATCTGGCAGAAGCCTGGGGTCAAGTTGAGGATCGGTGCCAGTTTGAGGGTCCGGGCCAGGGGGACCGTTGTCTGCAACCTCTCTGCTGCTGGGCATGAGTGCCTCTGGGGAAGCAACCATGCCAAGAAGAGGGTGCTCTCTCCCAGACTGTGGGTCTGTACAGCGGCATTGCTCTGGGATGATGAGATCCTGGCAAGACTTCAGGTATCGGGGAAAGGGGTCAAGGAGTGAGAGTTCATCTTCCAAGTCTGGGGGCTGGCCACACGAACATGGCAGGGCCCTTGATTCTTGAATGGGGCTCTCCCCACCCACAGCAAGGGCTGCTAGTGAGGTCTTCTCAAGCTGTGGGCCAGAGTCCTGGTGCCCATGAGGAGGCCTGTCAGGGGCATCTGAGCTGTTCATACTTGGAGCTGTCCCCTCTCCAGGAACACTCTCAGGGGAACTCTCCCCTGAACTCTGTGAAGCATCTGCATTGGGAAGAAGCCGTCCCCCACCCTTGGCTTCAGCACCGCCCCTCTGGCACTTCACCTGGCCCCGGGCTATTCCCTGACCACTCTGGATGCCCAGGATCTGGGCTGGAGGCAGCGAGTGCGTGTCCTTGGTACCCTGCTTGCACCGGCCACCCTCTTGCCAGTGTACAGTGCAGAAAGCCTTGGAGTGTACCACACGGGCCACACCCGGCAGTGGTGTCAGCGTACAGTTCTCGCCTGGGAACAAGTGCAATGCCACCTTCTCCTGGGTCTGCGCTGTGCTGGAGCCCTGCAGCTGCCTCTCCTCAAGTGTCTTCCGCTGGGCACACTGTCAAGGAGCAACTCCAAACAACTACACTGTGATCAAGGTCCTCTTCAGTGGAGAACTATGGATTTCTTTCCTAGCAGCCCCACGGACCCCTTGATATTCCTGAGGCTCACCTAGGAGCTTTTCTTAGGCTACTACCAGACTGAGCTGGTCCAGGTGTTCAGTGTATTTAGGAAACTCGAAAACAGGTAGGGTTAGCAACCTACCAAGGACACAAAGGAGGCTGTGATGAGTGTACATCATCCCACCCAATCTACTGATGGAGTTACTTTGGCAATGTCTCACAGAACAGATAGTTGGCCACTCAAAACATGGAGAGGTGGCTGGGACTGAATATGCTTGGGGCAAGTTGGTCAAAGGCAGGAATTTACACCTAACCCAAGAGTGTTGGACTCCCATGGGGACCTATAGCAATGACAAGAATTAGGGATCACAAGACCTCATTCCCAAGTAAGAAGAGCTGGCAGGTTTGGAAGGCCTGCTTCAATTGGAAAAAGATACAATTCGTACTTCATGGAGTGCCCACTTCTGCTTCAAGAACTCAATGAGGCTAGAGACTTTTCGATGTAGCTCCACAATCATCCTACAAAATGAAAAACAAGGTTAGAGTAGGAAAGTCAGTCTTGGAATTAGCTCTAATGACTGCCTGTACCAAAACCACATGATAGGTAAGTAGGTACTGGAAAGGTAAGAGCCACAGAGTCTTCAGTTCCTATTCTTAAATATAAATTCTGTTTGGTGAAATCACCATAAAGCTGTAAAAAACACAGAGAGGTCTAAGAACCCTTTCCAATTTGAGTGCTTGGCTAGTGTGTGAGCACTGAAACCACTAGTGCTTGTTGCCTTCAAGAGTGGAGGTATGTAGTTACCCCTAATTTGCCCTAAGAAAATAAAACACACACATAGACGAGATGAAGCACTGATATGTGCTATAAAGCAGATGAGCCTCAGAACAGTAAGCCACTGAGCAATGCCAGATAGAGCAGATTCCTCTGTGGTTATAATTACATTAAATGTCTAGAAGAAGCAAACCCACAAGAATAAAAAGCAGTTGGAAGAGAGACAAACGCTGGAGAAAGTGATGGATAACAGGCACACGGGATGAAGAAAACATTCTGGAAGTCAACTGAGATAAAGGTTGTACAACATGGTGAACATACCAAGTGCCACTTAACTATAAACATTTAAGTGGCGAAGAGCTCATTCAATGTTGTATGAATTTTACTTTAACTAAACAAATTATAAACAGGAAATGGATCAAAGGTATGGGAGTGCTTTGTTCGTAAATTAGCCACAAATCTTCAAGGAATCAGAGATAAAGAAATATAAGGGTTTTACAGGTAAGATGAAGATTCTTTAGGCACTCACAATCATATTTTCTTACTTAGACAAAGAACTTTGCCTGGCAGAATTACAATTCAGGATCTCAAAACTACCCTCCAACTCAGAGCATTCTCATGACATCGTCACCTCCATACCTTGTCCTCATATGATGTCAGGGCACTGTGCAAAAACTATTTCTCTAGGATACCCTGAGTGAAACCGAAACGCCAAACCCTCACGTCCTGCCTGTCATGGGGCCCTTCCTCATGCTAAATGTCACCTGAGACGTGGGTTCTGGGCTAGGCTCTGTACTCGTGCCCAGGCGTGGTTGTTCCGTGGTTGTAGCTCTACAGGGACTTTCAGGGGTAAGCGCACTGGCTTCTGGTCCTCTTCATCACTTAGACCTGAAGAAAGGAGACCATGAAAGTCCAATGCAGACAAACCTTAAGGTAGAAAACAAAACATTTTGCCAGAAAATCACAGGGAAATGAGAACTTGGAACAAAGGAGACTGTCTTATGCCTGGAAACAAGGAGAACAGAGGAACTCTAGCAAGGGTCAAACTCAACATGGTGAACTGTGTAGTTACAAAGGCAGAACTATGGATAGGCCACCAAGTGGTCTCCTCAGAGTATTAACCCAATGTCAGAGAGTTGCCATGGCTTCTTAGCAGGTACATGGAAGTCACTTTAAGAACAGTCTATTCACAGAAGGTTAAACAGAGTAAGTAAAAAAGTACAATAGCTTGTCCATCAAAACATCCAGAGAAGCTTCATCACATGTCACCCCTTCCCCTGCCACCTACCGTCTGGATCGCAGAGTTTCTTCAGGGCCCGACACATGGGTGCCTTGATCCGCAGATTTCTCCCTTTATAACGTACTGTGGTGGCGCTGGGAATAGAATTTGAAGCAATACTCAGGACTTTGTGAATGTAAGAGATGAAGGATTATCTGGTCTGAAGTGTGGTAAGCAGGAAGACCTGGTAAGCACCCATTCCCGTGCTGTCAATCACATCAGATAGTAGGCAGAGGCAGGATCTCTAGATATCTGCTACTTTCCTGAACAAGGGACATGTGCTATTTATAGGAAGTGAACTGTGCTCAAAGCATGATTACTGAACGTCACATACAGCTAGGCTCACTGTTGAGGAGCTTCTCTGCTCACCCCCTCTCCAAGCATTCCTCCTTCTTAGAGCCTTATAACAGAAACTCCAGAGCTACCTCTATATGTCTTCCACAAGACCTGCCCACCCACCTTTACATGACTTCTTGTGAACTACTCATGACCAATTTGCCACAGCAGTGTAATCCCATTCCCTTGTATGGATTACATACTCAAGTCCTTAGGCCAGCCAAGGTCTGTCTGTTGGAGCTGCAGTAGATTAGCAATTATATACATTATTGAAATACTGTTTCGCTACTGATACAAAGGCGAAAGAAAGCTCCTTAAAAAACAAAACACGAGAAAAACAAACAAAGCCCAAAGGTGGAAAACTTTCAAAGCACTAAGTATAGGTAGCTGGTTTTCAGACAGGGACTGAACAGGTGTGAACATGACCAAAGGCCAAGATTGATCAGTCTGGCTCCTGAGTTTCCACTGCTTTGAATTTAAAAAGAACAAATGATGCATTTTGGATCCAGATTAAAGATCCAGGTTAAAGAAAAGGCTCTGGTCAACCACCTAAAGGTATAGAAAGGAATGCATGTTTGGGTTTTATAACATGTTCAAACTATCACTTTATGTCTTTTTGCTTTAACCTACTTTTGTTGTTAGACAGGGTCTCACTGTGTAGCTCTGGCTGTCCTTGAACTCAAAGAGATCTGCTTGCCTCTGCCTCCTGCTGGGATTAAATACATGTGTGGGAAACCCGCCCCCCACTTTATTTTACTTACCTATTATCAGCTATGAGCATGTAGCAGCTTCTATCCTCACTATTTAGTTTCTAAGATGTATGTAGGAAAGTGACAGGGCAATATACATGAGATGATTCTAAAGATGTGGAAGAGATGATATACTCATACTAGTACAGACTCATACTCGTATCTAAGTGTTTATTCATGTAAATTTCCTAAGGAAAGTTTTAATTGAGGGGAAGGAGATGGGATAGCTGGTGATTTTATCTTATTTATTTATTTTTTTAAAAATTTTTTTAAAGATTTATTTGTTATATATACAGTGTTCTGGTGCCAGCAGGCCAGTAGAGGGCACCAGATCCAGATCTCACTACATATGGCTGGGAGCCACCATGTGGTTGCTGGGAATTGAACTCAGGACCTCTGGAAG
>LOEQ01003504.1:107921-120747 GCA_001685075.1 Bramus lutescens
TCTATCTATCTATCTATCTATCTATCTATCTATCTATCATCTATCTATCTTCATGGAGAATACAGGCGTTCTGCAAAATGGCTAATTCCAGGGCTGTGCAGGGTGTGTGCCAGATGTGTGGAACACTTGGAGGTACCCAAAGTGAGACCTCAACCAGGAAAAGACAGGTTTCAATTTGTACCAAAACCATATGGGCACAAACCAGTGGTGAATGGATTATAATCCACATAATAAAGCAGGCTCCATGTATCCACATATGCATACACAGGTGTGTAAAACACCAAGGGGAAGAAAGAAAGGCCCTTCTTCAAAAGAGATTTGGCTGAGCATAGTAGCTCAGCAGGGCAGTGGTGACACATGTCTTTAATCCCAGCACTTGGGAGGCAGAGACAAGGGGATCTCTGTGAGTTCGAGACCAGTCTGGTCTATAGAACAAGTTCCAGAACAGACTCCAAAGCTATACATAGAAACTCTGTCTCAAACCCCCCATCCCCCAAAAAAGAGATCTGTAACCCTCTGACACAAAGCAATGGAAGCAAGATTGTTACTGAACAAATTTCACAGTGACTGCTGTGCCAGGTAAAAGCAGTCAGGTTGTTTAGACTAATGTAAAAAGAATGATTGGGGCCAGGCAAAGAAGGTGCACGCCTTTAATCCCAGCACTCAGGAGAGAGAGGCAGGTAGATCTTTGTTAGTTGGAGGCCAGCCTGATCTACAGAGAAAGTTACAGGACAGGTTCCAAAGCTACAGAGAAACCCTGTCTTGGAAAACAAACAAACAAACAATGATGGAACATGTGGTATTTGCTGTCTTGATACCCAGAATGGTCTAGAAGGTCCCACCTGAAAACAGTGGCCTGGGCTGGCATCACAACTGTGGCAGCTCTCATGTAAAACTGGGCAAGATAAACCAAGGACCCATTGCTGCTAGGAAATTTTGCTTTTTATTATTTATTTATTGGAGTGTGTATGCATGTGCGTAAGAGTTCATATGAGTGCATGCATCACAGCACAAATGTGGAAGTTAGGGGGACTTGTGGGAGTCAAGTCTACTCCTTTGACTTTGTGGGTCCTAGGGATCAAGACAGGTGGTCACGCATAATGACAACAGCTTAACCTGTTGAGCCACCTCACTAGCCATTTATACCAATTTTAAAGTCTGAAATAGTTTTAAAATGAAAAGATAAATTAATTTAAATTAAAGCTTACTCATTCCTTAAAAAAAAAACTAAACTGGAAGCATATTCAAGACTAAGCTAGGAGGATGGGGAATTGGAGGTAACCCACAGCAACAGACTGATACCCAATCTTGTACAGAGGAGGTAACACAGGCATCTAATCATGCAAAGGTAAAGCTGGGTCTAAAATACCTTCCTGTGTCAGCTGAAAGGCTAACTTAACTCCTCAGTAACTGTTAACTTGAACAAGAAACAGACACAGACAACCTCACTGCCCTGAGGCCTGACTGTCTTATTTATGACTTCTGAACCTGTATTCTTACACTATACTTTCTGTGAGACTTGAGTATGTGCCCTACAATACCCCTGCATGTGTCTATGTATGTCTCTGATATGATGGTAAGCCACTGGAGGGTAGGGTACTTTGAGATGCACATCAGAGACAAATCCTCCACAGTTCCCAATGCAGTAAATTAAGTATAGTATGGTTAAAAAGATTAATGAGCTGGGAGGGTGGTAGTGGCAGGTGCCTTTAATTCCAGCATGCAGGAAACAGAGCCAGGTGGATCTTCAAAGAAACCCTGTCTTAGAAAAACAAAACAAAAAACCCAAACCAAAAACCAAAGGAAAAAAGAAAGATTAATGATTTAAAATAAAATGAAAGCACAGTTGTAGGCTTCATACAAAAATAGCACTGAAACCAAAAGGACTAAGCCAAAGTCCAAGGTGCCTTCCACTCAGGCACACCCAACTGCCCCACCTTGGCTCACTTTTAGCATTGCTAGTCACAGGGGAGAGTATAGATGAGCCATCACTTGAAAAAAAACAATGAGTTCACACCCAAAATTGTCCTCATTAGAGCTAGAGATGTGGGTATCTTAAACAAGAGAGAAAAAATAGACAGGAAAAGACAGCAGCAGAGTCCCTGCATCTGGTCAGTCACCAGCACCCTCAGAGTCAGGACAAGAAGTTTCCTCTGTTAGGAGTGTTGCTGTGAACTAGGTCTTCACTGGTGGTAAATAAGTCAGACTAGGTTTCTCAAAAAGGTAGTGAGAGTGTGCAAATGTACTCAGTGGGGGAATACCATGTCTAGCATGCACAAAGGTTTCATTCCCAGTATTTTTATGCATATTCTCATGTGTGTGTGGATGTGACAATTACACTGGCCAAAAAGACACCAGGGTCTTTTAGTCAGACCCCCAAATGAGACATAAGGCAGACATACACACTCTTAAATTTGTTATTTTTTGTAAACTTGATACCAATTAGAGTCACCTAGGAAGAGGCACCCTCAAACTGTCTCCATTGTATTAAACTGTGGGGCATTTTCTTGATAAATGGTTCACGTGGAAGAACTCAGCCTAGTATGGGCAGTGCTGACCCTGGGCATACCATCCTGGGTTGTATGAAAAGAAAGCTATCTAAGTAAGCCATGGGAAGAAAGCCAGTAAGGAGTATTCTCCCATGGTTTCTGCTTCCAGGTTTACTCTGGATGGCCATGCAGACTAGTTGCAGGGATTTTTTGGGCCAGGTCACACTGGAAGACAGGTACAGCGGGAATCCTGAAGACTGTTTTACCTTTTAAGTCAAATCCGTGTGCAATGACTACAAGAGAGAAGGAAGAGTCCGGGTCAAGTCACCAACTGTCCACTGATTCTGCTGGAGAACCTTGTTCCTCAAGGGCAAGGGGAACGCTAAGCTATAGCTCTGCCAGTTCCCTCATTGTCCCAGAGAGCATGAGCAAGACCCTCATCCTCAGTTCTTATCTGGTCATGTACCCAAAGAAGATCGTGCCCACAGGGCTACGTCACCCAATACCATTGGCTTATCTGACTGAATTTCCACAAGATCTGAGTTCCTATCCTGATATTCCTCAGTGATAGTTTATGACCTGGCAGTTGGAAACCCTTTCCTCCTCAAGTTGTTTTTGGTCATGGTGTTTATTAGAGCAATAGCAACCAAACTAGAATAACTCTCTTCCCCTCTCTCCATCTCCCTGTATCAACCACAGAAAACATTAATAACATTATTTCTAATCAAGGGTTTTAGGAGACCTAAAAACACATGCCTGACCAGTAGAAAAGGAAACAATGCTAGCGCAACTGGAGGCGATGCTCTATGTACCTGAAGAATGGCAGAGGTGTCCCACTTCACTTTCTGCAGTTGGATGACCAGATCACATTGCAGAGCTCAGTCTTCCAGGAAGGAAGAACACCATAGTAGTTGCAGTTTAGGAAAAGAAAGACTCACTAACAGTTGCACACTCTTACAAACCATCAGGAATCACAAGTCTTCTAAGTCTGACAGCAAGATATAATCTATACAGATGTGCTTTATTATAACTCTGAAAAGAAGTTATAATAACTTTCACATCTGTTTGAATGATTTTGCAACTTCCCTAACAAGTCTTGGATGTACCTATTTCATTCTCTCTATAGATAACAAGGGTCAAATCACATGAACATATCAATCACACCCACCTGAAATGGGGCAGAACTTAGCCTATTAGCCACAGGAAGGAGCAATACCAACTACGGGAATATATTGAAACCAAGTCTATAGCCCATTGTAAGTGTCTCCTTTCCTAATCTTCTATAAACAATTCATGATTTAAATTCCTAGGCCTCATTCGTGTGTTGAGCTTGTCCTTCCTAGACTTGGCAAGGTGTACTCTAACTCTAGTGAACTATTAAGAGGACAAGGCTCACTGATTAAGACAACATGCCAAAGAAGTTATCTAAAATAAGGAATGAAAACAAAGATGTTCACTATAGTGTTATTTACAATGACAGAATCTGCAAGGAATAAAAAAAAATTCATAAAATGGATAAATAGGCTGGGGAATTGTCCTGGTAGTAAATTCCTTTTTAGCATGCACAAGACCCTGGAGATGGTGGAGACACACAGACATACAGGCACATGCCCAAGGGACACATCTACTGCAACCTACTCAACTCTATTATTGGACCAACAATTGGCCCAAATAGCACATAAAGAAATGACCATGGCTGCAGCACATTTATAGGCATTTGTTCTTGTTTTAATGAATTAAAGAGCTCAGTGGTTAAGAGCATAGGCTGTTACTCCAGAGGGTTCAGGTTCAGTTCCCAGCACCCACATGGCAGCTCACCATCATCTGTACTTGCAGTTCTAGTAGTATCTGGCATCTTCTGTCCTCTGAGGGGTACTGCATGCATGTTGTGTGAATACACATACATATAAAATTAAAACAAAATAAATCCTTAAAAAATGATCACAGTGAATGTAAATGTGTTCACAAATACCTACAAGGCTGTGAGAAGCAAACTTCCAAGTGAAGACAGCTGGCAGAGCACAGCCACATCAGTAGACAGTGAGTCTGGGAATTTGGCTCTAAGTTAGCTGTAATATCTTCTGGATGACAGGGATAGGTATCTGTTTGTCCTTTTGTACTTCGGCACACCCACCAAATCAGTCACTGCACAGCCAAGGCAGCAAAGGCCCTGAGGCAGGCCATACTCCAGGCGAGAAGTGTGCATGAAACATAATCAAGTCTTGAAAAGAAGATTCATCCTAATAGCCCCAGGAAGGAGAATTTCTGGGGATCCTTGATAGAACCTGCCCACTTAACAGCTATGCAGCAAAGGGAAGAAACATGAGGTAAACAGGGAGAACTCGGGAGGATGACTGCTTGTGGGTTTTTGTCCCATGTCTACAACTTACCTCATAGAGGCCTTCAAAGAAGGTATTCTTGTCCTCTGTGCTCCATGACTCCCATTGCCTCCGGACCTTCTTTCCTTCGTCCTTCTCAGGCCCTGAAGAGCCTAAGTTCCGGGAAGTGGAGCGCGAACCTCCTGCAGGGGTGGCAGGAGCAACCACAGATATGTTTCCAGAAGATGATGTGCCACCGTCACCTCCTTGGAGAGAAAGGACTATACAGTGACCTATTCCAGACAGCGGAGGAACAGGAACAGGGAGGATAGAGAGGCACCAAGGACAGGGCCACTGCCCAACCCAACCCTAGCTCTTCAATAGGAGATGCCAGCAAAAGAGCACCCAAAAGCTACTGAGACCTGAACAGAAGCCAGAGTTGACAAGATGAATGAATCTAAAATGCTTGTACTGAAAGGAGAGAGACTGTGTGGACTGTTTTAACAATACAATGAATTTGACATTCTGTCCATACTCAAGGGTATAATCTTTGTCCTTGTAGCAAACCCAAGAATCACACTGCATTCTGATTCTTGTTCAATTGTGGGGTTTTTTGAGTCTTTTAAAAAAATTTTAAAATAATTTATTTAACTTTATTTTATGTGCATTGGTGTAAAGGTGTAAGATCCCCTGGAACTGGAGTTACAGACAGTTGTGAGCTGCTATGTGGGTGCTAGGAATTGAACCTGGGTCCTCTAAAAGAGCAGCTAGTGCTCTTAACCACTGTAATCTCTAGTCCCTTACCATATTTTTGAATAGACAAACTGAACTTTTAAGTAACAGAAGACATTTTATGTGTAAATGACTGTCTACATAAGTAAGACGGGCATTTTTGAATACAGACCACTTAATGCCTAAAGTGTTATAATGTGAAAACCCCTGCCTGGTCTCTTTTTATTCCCTTCCAGTAATAAAAATTTGAACCCAAGGCCTTTGTACATGCTAGGCAAACACTCTACCACTGAGCTTATCATTTCCATACTAAGACCCCTTCCCTTATCTTTTCTCTGCCTCAGCATTATCTCTGGGGTCCTAAAGTACTGTCACTCTTAGAAGTTCTCCTGAAGCATCAGTCCCTGACTTTTAGCAAAATCTTTCCATTTCCTTTGCTAACAGGGTAGATCAATAAAATGTAAGGGGTCCTGAAGACAAAAACAAGGTCACAGATGAAGGACTTATGCCCTAGCCTAGTGCTCTGCCTGCTGAACTGCTTCTTATTGTAGGAAACAGGATATCACAGCACCCCATTTTAAATAGCAATCTCCTTTTATAAAACTGCAGGATCACAGAATGCCAAGACACTTTCCAAGCTTGAAACAATCTTATGAGAAACTAAGACCACAGAAGAAAAAATCCTTTAAAAAGCAAATGCCGATTTTGTCAGTCTCATTCAGTAGCCCAGGCTTGCCTTGAATGAATGGCAACCTTCTTGCTTCAGTCTCCTAAGTACTAGGTTTATAGGCCTTTATCGCGTGTCTGGATCAGAAAATTCTAGTCATCCTGGTGAGGCTCCTCCTGGAGAGCTTCAGGGCTAGTCACCCCTAGAGTTTCCCTTTACTGGGGAGTAAATGAAGTAGCTTTATAGAAGAGTATGAAAGATAAAAAAAAATTAAAAATGAGAAGTCCAGCCAAGCAGTGGAGCATGCTTTTAATACCAGCACTCGGGAGGCAGAGGTAAGTGGATCTCTGTGAGTTTGAGGACAGCCTGGTCTACCAAGCAAGTTCTAGGACAGCCAGAGCTGTTACACAGAGAAACCCTGTCTCAAACACTCAAACATACACCCACACACAAACACAGAATCAGAACCCCATTAACCCATAACACTTGAAAAGACTATCTGAGCAAAGTATTAGAATACACATAAAGGCTTCAAGCAGGGGCTGCTGAGAGCAGGGAATCGGAGACCTGATTTTCCCTCTATCAGTTTTGTCTAGCCCTTATGTATATGTTGTAGTCTGTGTCACTATGTATAGTTAGTTACCAATGATGAGGGTATGATGTGGAATCACCCTTGGGATTTCAATCTTTTCCTTTTTCCTTTCTCCTTCTTCCTTCCTTCCTTCCCTCCCTCCCTCCATTTCTTTTTCTTTTTGTTTGAGACAGGGTTTCTCTGTAGTTTTGGGGCCTGTCCTGGAACTAGCTCTTGTAGACCAAGCTGGCCTTGAACTCATAGAGATCCTCCGTCTGCCTCTAGAGTGCTGGGATTAAGGGTGTGCACCACCACCGCCCAGCTGGGATGTCAATCATTTCTTAGCTTGTCAAGGTCCAATATAATATTCTCTAGATGTTGGACAATGGCATCAAGCTACATGTCTAAGCAGTGACAAAATCAAGAGAAAAAATAATTCTTTATGGGACTGTATAACTCAGCTTAGATAGTTTTTATATTTTTTAAAAGATTTTTATTCTTTTTATTTTGTGTATGTGCATGTTCTGTGTATCTCTGTGTGTGAAAGTGCCCGTGGGGGCCAGGAGAGGGCACCAGATCCCCTGGAGCTGGACTTACAGATGTTGTGAGATCCCTGACATTGATGCTGGGACTAAATTCAGGTTCTCTCAACAATCTGCAAGAGTTTTTTTTTAACTTTATTTCATGTGTGTTGGTGTAAAGGTGTCAGATTCTCTGGGACTGGAGTTACAGACAGTTGTGTGCTGCCATGTGGGTGCTGGGCATTGAACCCAGATCCTCTGAAAGAGGAGCCAGTGCTCTTAACCCCTGAGCCATCTCTCCAGCCCTCTGCAAGAGTTCTTAACTGCTAAGCCATCTATCTCTCTCTAGCCACAACGTGGGGCTATTAAGTGGACTTTCAACTTAGCATAGTCTCTACCCTATTGTGAGTTTATTAGGAGGTAACTTCACTGTGAATCAAAGAGCAGCCACATTTCAAGGTAGAATATCTGAAAACATCTCATCATTCAGAAAACTTCACATTTGCACCCATGGAAAACATTTTAGCTAGCTAGCCACATCAAATGGGCTCTGGTCTCTCATTTAGATATGTGTGGGTTAACTAAAAGAGGCAATACTATCAGGCTTATAAAAAAACAACACAGAAATCAATGGCTTACCAGAGCCAAACTGTCCAGTTACCTAGTAGTAACCTAAATAACATAAGGCTATTTAAGTATTGATTAAGAATAAAAAAACATGGAGGTGCATACTTTTAATTCCAACAATCAAGAGGCAAAGGCAGGCAGATCTCTCCGAGTTCAAAGCCATCCTGGTCTATGTAGTGAGTTCTAGAGAGACCCTGCCTCACAAAATAAACAAAAATAAGCCAGACAATAATGGTGCACACCTTTATTTCCAGCACCCAGGAGGCAGAGGCAGGCAGATCTCTGTGAGTTCAAGGCCAGCCTGGTGTGTAAGAGTTAGTTCCAGAACAGGCTCCAAAGCTATAGAGAAACCCTGTCTCAAAAAACAAACAAACAAATAATAAATAAATAAAAACATACAAAAGAAACCTAGTTCCTTAAACTCACACCAGTTTTCCAATAGTTAATAACATCACATGGCTCATGGTAACCTTCTTAGTGCAAAGCATTTTAGAGTGGAAATTGCTAATACACTCAGTGCTGTATTTGATATTCAATATTTACTGCTTTGAACACAGCCACAGAATGAAAATAGACTCCAGTCTGCATCTACACCAGCAATGCTACTCAGGTCCCTGGGTACACAGCAGTCCAAGGAAGGGCTGGACAAATCTCAAGACCATCCTTTCAGCACAACAAACCTGGGGCTTCCTAAAGTGTTTGAAACAGGTAGGGTGTGACAGTACTTCAGGGAGACAGGATATGTTTCTGTGGTGAACTGGAAGTCAAGTCACAAATTAAAACAATTCTCAAATACCAGGATATGTGTGGTTCACAGGAACCCATAATTCTTTAGATTTAGAATTAGAATTCCTGCAGCTCAGGAAGTGCTGTCTATCCACCTCTGCACCCCCACAATGGAAGACTTTTGAGTTATTTCTAGTTTCCTAAGAAATACCACCTCTCTTCTCCACAGTAACAGCAAGCCAATCAGCCTGCCCCCCACTCAGGTTAATTGCTATTAGTCAATGTTGGCACTAGCATACTCAAAAATAACAGACACACCATTTCAAACCTCAGAATCCAAGTGTCTGACCAATGTCATGAGATTTCACTGGTTCACTGGTGACCTAGATAAGGAAGACTGAAGTTTATGGAAAACTGAATGAATGCCAATCTGAGGTAGAAGGAACCTCAGGTACAGGATAGACCAAATCTCGATCCCAATCACAAATCTACATCAGTGAGAAGGGCTGAGGCAGCAAGCAACTACTCAGAGCAACAGCTACCATTCCAAGGGCCTGCTATTTGCTTTGAGATATCTGGCCCTTCATTCTTATATTTCAAAAGTCTTATATCCTCAGGAGGGAAATTAAGACAACCTGGATATTTAAGTACAAAAGGAAATCACTCCATGCCACTATTTCTAGCATTTACTATGTAGCATCCTAGAACACAACAGCTTTGGAGAAAGAACTAGTCTTCCTCCAGAATTTCAGGTGAAGACAAAAAGAATAAAAACAGGAACCAGGAACACTGGTGGACTATAATAACAACAGCTTGGAAGAGGCTCAGTGCAGAAAACGCAGAGGGAAACAGAAAGTGACCAAGGTGAACAGGAAAACAGAAGTAAAAATGCAAGATGATAAAATGGCTTCGGGGAAGACTGCAAGGACTGGAAACTTCCCCAGGGTGCAGAGGCATGTAAAAAGGTTAAGGCTCCGTGGGAGCTTTGGAGAGCACAGAGGGCTTTGCTGACAGCATGCATGATAAAAGTGCCCCTGAAACGTGAAGAGACACAGTGTATACAAACAGGCTCCCCAGTGGAGAGTCCCCTGAAAGCAAGGACAAAGTCCTATTCTCCCAGGTCTAAGCTTGGTATCAGGCTCCATGCAACAGAAGCTCAGTGACAGCTCAGAAGCAGTGCAGGCAGACAAGGAACCACTCAACACTAGCTTGGTCCTGGCCGCCTGTGCCTCAATCTCCACACAAGTACACCCAGGTTCTGAAGACCCCACTACAAAACCCATTACTGGGCCAGCTGTGCCCAACCAATTCCAACATTTTCCTCTCTATTTATACAGTTCACCAGGCTTATAGTAGGAGTCTCCAGAGCATGTATGGCTCCGACATTACCTGAGGAAGACAAAAATCACCCTGCCTATCAACCAGGAAGGATGAGAAAACAAGAGTAGCTCCTCACTGCTAAATGGCTATTCAGTATATAAGCCTGGGAGTAATAGACTATGACTTCAACTTCAAAACACACACACAAATACTCTCTTCCTCTCTGACCAAAGCATCATGTGGCAACAGTTTTTCTTATACACAGGGCTACAAAATCAGGATTCTAAAAAGGACAAAGTTTGAAACCTGACCTTGAGGTCTTTTCCTCAGTTTGTAAAAGATAAGGAAACTGAGGTTAAATGACCTCTCCAAAACCACACAGCTCATGAACAGCAGGTATTAGGACTTTGAAGGATTTCTATTTCTTAAAAATACATTTTTACAAACTTCACGGTTGGGTTTGGGAATTATCGCTCTTGATGAGACCTAGGAGAAGGAGAAGGAGGAGAGGAAGAGGAAGGAGGAAAATAGAGAAGGGGAGGGAGGAGAGAAAAGGAAGGAGAGTGGGAAGGAAGAGAACAAGAACAATTTGGTCCACTTCAAAGAATACCATTATAATACGCCATTTTTTTTTTCCGAGACAGGGTTTCTCTGTACCTTTGGAGCCTGTGTAGACTAGACTGGCATTGAACCCACAGAGATCCCCGAGTGCTAGAATTAAAGGTGTGCACCACAACCACCTGACATAATCTGCCATGTTTTAAAAGAATATTAACTCTCTCTCTCTCTCTCTCTGGTTTGTGAGCTTCCTTCTGCAAACTAAAAACATTAACTCCAGAGCAGCAGGCAACCAGCTAAGTCAACAGATGCAGTGATTGGCCTGTTCATTTAGTCTATTCTCAGAACGGTGTTTCAGAATCATCTACAAGCTTGTCCACTCTCGATTCCAGAACAGAAAAGCATCCCTATGGTCTATGTTTGCAGCATATAGGACAGAGACATTTCACAGGAGCCAAGGATGCTACATACCACCAAGGCTCAACAAGGCCACTTCAGTTTACAATATACATAGTCAAGACAAAAGGCAAGAAGAGTTCATGAAGGGAATCTCAGATGCTATGTGATGCTGGCATAGGATATTCACATCAGAAGCTAGTTCAAGCAGCTTTGCTTGTAGAGTTGCAGAGGTGTCTAAGAGGTACCATCTCTACCAAGGTCACCCAGAAGGAACTCTTCAGAAGTAGCCATTACTCAGTGATTGCCATCTGAAGGGATGAATCCAAACACTTACCACCGGCCCAGCCCCATCATCAACTCTCAAAGACACTGCTTGATTCCGATGAAAAGTTCAATAAACAAATGAGGATCCCTCTCAACTCTGGCATTCAACTAGTCCCCCAAAATGCCATCTGTATGCTCCAGCTGTTCTGTGAGACCTTTCCAAGGTGACCAGACTCTAAAATGCCCTCCTTTACACCCTGAAGATGACTTAGAGTCTCAGTTCTCATCCCTAGGTTACTCATTTATCACCTCAGCAGAGATCTTGTTCTCACACCTGCAAGGCTCAGTGTCAACCTCAAAGGTTCTTCCATCCCTCCAACAAACAAAAAAAGCACAACTAAAATCCCATTGTTTCTATAAAAACATAAGTCCTCCTTATGGACTACTATAGGAATTTTTCTCATTGTCTTCTACAGTCAACGTTTGGAACTACAAACATTTTTAGGTGGTTTTTTATTATTCTTTAGTACTAAGATCATCACAGTTATTCAGCCTAACAAAAGCCTTCTATATACCATATACAACAACATCAAATTTTCAATTTGTGACTTTGCTATTTGAAATAGTTTCTATACACTCCAAAATAAGGCACAAATATCAAGACGCTAAAGCACTCTTTACTAGCAAAAGACAATCTTACCAAGGTAGACACCATGGAAACTACATTAATTTCAACCTTAAAAGGAAATGAGTTAAGTGTAGTAGTGCATGCCTTTAATCCCAGCACTCAGTAGACAGAGGCTGGAGGTAGATTTCTGTGAGTTCTAGGCCAATTTATCTACAATGCAAATTCAAGGCCAGCCAGAGTTATGTAGTGAGCCTTCAACACAGTAGCAAATGTTACCTTACCTACTTAACAACTTCCTTGAACTGTATGATTTATCATGAACCTCTGAGTAATATACTTGCACATGAGAGCTGTGGCAGCAGGCCCTTTGTGAATTCAAAGCTAGAGCGAGCCCCTATCTCAAAAACAAAATTACGGGGGCTGGAGAGATGGCTCAGTGGTTAAGAGCATTGGCTGCTCTTCCGGAGGTCCTGAGTCAATTCCCAGCAACCACATGATGGTGTAATGAGATCTGGCACCCTCCTCTGGCGTGCGGGCATACATGGAGGTAGAATATTGTATACATAATAAATAAATCTTTAAAAAAGAAACTACAGTTTTGATAGTTTGCTCTCTGCCTTGGTGTCATCACAAGAAGTCTAAGGATTGTGCACCCTGGCTCTTCTTACACATTGAGAACAGGTGTGGTCTATGTCAGAAATAGGGATCACATGTTCAGGCTGTCTTCCTTTGTACTAGATATCACAGAGGGTGTGGCTGAAAGCAAGACAGAGTCTCCTCCTTCCTCTTCTGCCTGGGCCTCAACGTGCTTGGCATTGCTTGATGTCACTGCCCATGCATAACTACAATGGGCTCTGCCCCATTCTCATCTAACTAGACTGGGTAGAGGAACCACAGTGCTCTATCCTTCAGTCTTTAGATGCGCTGACCTCTCCTCTGGACAGTGTGAACACAGAGGCCTCACGGTACATGCCACTGTAGCCCAGCAGCAAGGGAATGCTGGGCA
>LOEQ01003505.1:20535-32233 GCA_001685075.1 Bramus lutescens
AAGATTTTGATACCTCCTATTGGGGTGCACCCCGTCACTGTCCCTCAGCACTTTTGCTGCACCTTCATTTTTAGATCTAAGGCTCAGGTGTTGCTCTTAGTCGTGCACATCTCTTCAACTATTCTGAGGGAAGAGAAGGTAACTGTAAGGTGACTAGGTCATGATAACTAGTTTGCATTTCAGAAGACCTGGGGGAAATCTGTATTTTCAACAGAGAGAAAATGCTCGAGGGCCAGTGAGTTGGTGAAAGCCCTTGCAGTGCAAGTCCAGTGATCTGAAAGTTGTTCTTTGACCTCCATCATGCATGTGCACACACATGCCACAAAGAAAATAGGTGCGCTTACCCTGGTTTGAACAGTGCGGTATATGCGTGTATCAAAATGTTATGTAGTACCCCATAATGTGTACAGTGTTTATATGTCAAAAAATATACTCGGCACAGTGATGTTTGTAGTTCTAGCGCTAGGGAGGCAGAGGCACTAAGATCTGCAGTTCCAGGCCAGCCTGGCCTATGTGGTGAGACTGCCTCAAAACTAGTCCTCTTAAATAAATAAAAAGTAAAATTATTCGTGATAGCTAAAACCTAGATGAGTATTATTGAGAGAAGTTGTTGATGGGAAATGGATCTGTCATAGGAGGATTGCTTGGTCTGGTCTAGTTGTTCTCAACCGTCCTGATGCTGTGACCCTTTAATACAGTTCCTCATGTTGAACCAGAAAATTATTTTGGTTTCTACTTCATAACTGTAAATTTATTGCTGTTATGAGTTGTAATGTAAATGTCTTGATATGCAGATGGTATTAGGTGACCCCTGTGAAAGGGTGACCCCCACAGGGTTTGTGGTACACAGGCTGAGAATCTGACTTATCTGTGTTGAAGAGCACATACACGCAATGCCAGTTACCATGCAGTCTCCTCAGCTCCTGTGCAGTCCTAGAAAGGACAGGGTCAGAGTGGTGGCAGCCTGTCAGGGTGTTGGAGACTGGTCAGGAGTGTGAGAGCCTGGCTGACTATGAAGGGCCGTGGGCACGCTTGGAGGAGGGAATGTTCTGTGGTTGATAGCCATCTCAGGACTTGGCACTTGTGTGCAGACTGAGCAGAGTATTTTCTCTTAGAATTGGAGTATAAGTCATACCACAGTGAAACTGACAACAATATTGTGTGGTCTCTCTGTTCCCAAACTGCTGAAGAGCTTTTCTTTTAAAAATTTTCAGTCTGCCATGGATGAATACTTCTATAAAATTCAATAAAAATCAATTACTAGAAAAATAAAGTGGAAAAAAGCATGTAAAATACCGCCCCTGTTTTTATTAGATTCAATAAACATAAAATTATACTGTCAAATTACTCTTCCAAGTTTCCAAGTGTGTGTGCTCTGAGTTTCTATGTGTGTCTCGGGCCAGGCTTTCTCAGTCAATACTTTGAGCGGCACTAATGAGACCTGTTCCACTTCATCTCAGTTTCCTCTTAATTTATATCGCCTTTCCTAGGAGTTGGGAGAAAAGGGTGGGAATTCCAGTAAGTTCTGGAGTTTAAATTGATGAGAAAGAGTACTCTCCAAATGCACTTCCACCTCCCAGGTTGGTCTGCCTAACTGGTATAATGTTGCTTTGTGACTCTATTCTGGTTTATTCTGGTTGTAGAGAACACACATATTTCCTGGTCAGTATAAGGTTTACTTTGCTTTTCAGTGATGCATTTCCTGTTCTTCAAACTTATAGGTGTATTTTGTACTGAACAGGATGGGAAAAGTTATACCATTTAACACCACAAGGTGTCACTTATGTTAAAATAAAGTTGGTTCTCCAACACTGCAGGTTAGTACTAAGCCTTGGGTAGAATAAAGAAGCCTGCGTTGAAACAGACACAGCTTTTTAACACAGAGCGTTTCAAATGCTGCTAATCCAACATTATTTCAAATAGGTATCTTGAAATTTATAAACATTTCTTAATTTCTAAGGGCTCTGTAGTAACACACCATGCCGGTCAGTGTTGAGTACACTGGTGACTTCGGTGCAGGAAGAGAAAGTACATTTGGAGAGTGAGCAGGATGTGTCAGCCCATCCGGTCCTTCCAGTTCTGGTGACAAGCAAAGGGAGTTGGGGGTGGATCTGTAATCATGCCGTCTGGGAGGTCCTTATGACAGGTGTCTGGCTGAAGCAGGTCCTGGGGATTTCCTTTCTCCTGGACTTCAGAGTTATTATTCTCTCCTGGGACAGCACCAAAGGATCTCTGTTTGCCTTGAAGACTGTCTTTTCTGTTAAACAAGAACCAAAACTTCGCTATTAATATCTGGATACTGTTTTCTAGTTTTTAGTTTGAGAGAATAGGTCAGCACCCAGGATGGCTGGAGAGAAGGCCTTGCCTGCTTGTGTGTAAGAGGAACTAGCCAGGCTTCCATTAGGACCCCACAAGGGGATGGCTGGGTGAGAGGCTGGCAGGTCCTAAAACTGATGTTTCATTCTTCCTCATTGTTCATTTCTCTCTCCACATAACACCAGGGGTGGGGGAGGAGAGTTCTGGAACATTCTTAGGGCAAAGGAAAGGGGAACAAGTAGGAGAACGTTTTTTCTTCTTACTGTTTAGTTCCTATCTAATTCCATTTTTTGTCAGTTTTCTTAACCTGCTTCCAGTTTAAAGGTTTCTATTAGGCTTGAGAATTTCCACTTAGGTCTCTTCCATTATGTCAAATGGAAACAAGGACACGTGTCCTTGAGTTGCCATTATCCCCTCCCACTCTTTTCTTTCATTGTTTTGAGTTTTCCAGATCCTGGGATGTATAAGATGGAGACTCTAAGTTTGCTACAGTGAGATTTGCAGTATTTTCATAGTTAGCAGTTGTGCATCTTCAGAGATAGTTTTGTTCTTTTCAATAGATGTATTTTATGTGCTTTCATGTCTCTCCAGCATGCGTGTAGGTGTACCATACGTGAGCCTGACGTCCTCAGAGGTCAGAAAGTGGGGAGGTTAGGTCCCTCAGAACTGAAGTTACAGACAGTTATGAGCCACCTTGTGAGTACTAGGAATGGAATCCCTGTGCTATGGAAGAGCAGCAAGCGCTACTAAGGGCAGAGCCATCTCTCCTGCCTCCAAACACTTATTTGGCTGTTTGTTTGTTTGGGGGGCGAACATGCCCCATAGTTTGCATATGGAGGCCACCGGACGACCTTTGGGTTGTTGCCATCACCTTGTTGAGGCAGGGTCTCTGTTTGTACTGCTGTGCTGTGGACTACAGGATGGTTGGCCCACAAGCTTCTAGAAGTTTTGCCCGCTCTTTCTCCCATCTCTGTGGAGTGCTAGGATTATAGATGCATGCCTTTGCTGCCAGCTTTTCCCCTAGGCTCTGGGGTTGAACTCTGGTTATCAGATCAGGCTTGCATATACAGTGCCTTTACCCACTGAGTCATCACAGCAGTTTTTATACATTGCTGTTTCTACTATTTAATTAACATAAAAGTACTGGTTATACTTTAATTGGATGTTTTAACTACTATAGTTTTTTTTTCGGTCTCCTGCAAATCATCACTATTACATTTAATGAGTTATTTGAAAAGTAAAAGAAAAATTTTTTTCATAATACATTTCATTGCATCTATTCTTTCTGGGGGAAAATAAAAGAATGCTTAGCTTTTCCTTTTTATTTATTTATTTGCTATAATGACAGTTTCAACATTTACATCCTTTCTTAGTTTGCCTAGGCTGCCATAACACAATTCCAGACACTGGGTGAGTTAATCAACAGAAACATCTCAGGTTCTGAAGATGCCGACCCAAGTGTCAGCAGCTTTGTGTTTGAGGCCTCCTTGTCTGTTTGCAGATGGCTATCCTCTAGCTCTTTCCCTGCCTTGTCATTCCTTCCTGTATGTGTTCACATTCTCATCCCTTCTTAAAAGAACTTAGTCATGACTGGACTTGGGCCCACCATATAACCTCATTGTAACTTCATCACCTCAGTAAAGGCTGTCTCCAGAAGACTGAACTTCATAGTGAGCTTGGGGGTGGGGAAAGCACATTACTTAGTTTTTAGTAATACTGATGCTGTTTATAGTTGTGTGCGTGGGCTCAGGCCTTGTGCATGCAAGGCAAATGCTCCACTACTGAGCTTCATTCCCAGCCCTAATCATTTCTTCCTTTTTTGTTATTTTTAAAAGACTTTTGTTTTATATATTGGCCAGGGTTCTCTAGAGGAGCTGAGCCTACATAATGAATTTGCATATATTTAGAAAGGGGGTTTATTAGACTGACTTGCAGGCAGTGGTCTAGCTAGTCCAACCACGGATGTCTTTCAACGGAAGGTTCAGGAATCCAGTAATTGTTCAGTCCACAAAGCTGAATGTCTCAGTTATCTTCACTATTCACTGGAATCACAGAGGAGCAAGCTCCAGTGCCAGTGAAGGGGTGACTTGCCAGCAAGGCAAGAACAAGCAGGCAGAGACTGAAAACTTCTCTCTTCCACGTCCTTTATATAGGATGCCAGCGGAAGGTGTGGCCCCGAGTGGAGGTGGGTTTACATCAAAAGATCTGGATTAAAGGCGTCTTCCCCATTTCAAATCATTTAATTAAGAAAAATTCCTCACTCCTGCTTTAATTTCTGTTAATTCCAGATGTAGTCAAGTTGCCAACCAAGAAGAGCTATGCCATTGTAGAGGAGTGTTTTGCCTGCATGTATGTGTCAAGTGTGCACACCTGTTGCCCTTAGAGACCAGAATTGGACATCAGATCCTTTGGAACTGGAGTTACAGATGTGTGTGCTAGGAACCAAACCCTGGTCCTTTACTTAAACCACCAGCCATCATTTGTTCTTGATAGGTACTGGCTGAGTGTTTTTAGCATAAATCTGTGAAATGTTTTAAGCTTCATGTAAGAAGGCTGCGTATCTGATGTACTGAAGCTCCCTGATCTGTGTGCAAGCTTCAGCAGAGAAAGAAAGTCCTCCCAGAATTTTCTTTCTTTTTAAAATTGCATTTTTATTCATTTTGTGTGTGAATGTGCCAGAGTGTGTATGTCAAGGTCGGAGGACAACATGTGGGAGTTGGTCCTTCCTTCTGCTGTGTGACTTTCAGTGATTGAATGCAGCTTGCCAGACTTGGTGTTGGTGTTTTTGCCAGCTGAGCCATCTCCCTGGCCCCTTGTCTGAGTGTTTTTGTTTGGTGGTTGAATGTGTTGCATGAAGGACCACGTGTGTGGAATTTTTAGATATATTTCACATTTTGCTGTAGACTGACAGATTGTAGCTCATGAACTAGTGCTTGTCGTTAGCTTCACTCGTGATCCTCTAGGCCAGTGGTTCTCAGCCTTGGGTCATGACCCGTTTCACAGGGGTCACTTATCAGATGTCCTGTACATCAGATAGCTACATTATGATTCATGACAGTAGCAGAATTACAGTTGTGAGGTAGCAATGAGATCATTTTATAATCGGAGGTCACTACAACATGAGCAACTGTTTTAAAGGGTCTCAGCATTAGGAAGGTTGAGGACCATTGCTCTAGACTCTGCTCCACAGCATCTCATGGTAGCTCAAGAGGCTTCTTTTGACGAAGTAAAGTGGGATTCATTGATTTAGATTCTTGAATAAACATGTATTTACACCCTCTTTTCAAAGTCTGATCCTGTTTGTCTATCTCGAGTGTGATTTTCCATTGACTTTAGAATTAAATGTCTTGTTTATGCACGTGGATAAGGCACTGTAGAGCTCCTTCTTGTCTGTCTTACAGAATTAGGATTTCTTATAACCTCAAAATAGACACGTATGGTTGAATGGTATGGCAAGTGTATGCTTAAATTTGTAAGAATTTCCCAAATTCCTGTGTGAGCATATAATTTTATATTTCTACCAACAACAGTGTGAGAATTCTGGGTGCTTCTATGTATATGCCAACACTTACTATTATCTGTCTTTTTTACCTGTTGTGTGGGTGTGTAATGGTACCTCACTTTGTTGCATTTCTCTGAAGAATGATACGTTTGCATGGATTTATGATATTGTTATGTCTTCTGTGGCAAAGTGGATGCTTGACTCTCACCTTTTAAAAAGTAATTGTCAGCTGAGTTGTAGCCACTGTGAAGCTGCTTCTTAGTTTCTATTTTGTGGTTCCTGTTGTCACACTGGGTTAGAAGATGTGCTAGAGAGCTGTCCTGTGCCCTCACACTTGAGGAGTTTGCCTTTGCTAAACTCTGGGGTGCTGACATTGATGTGGTTCAGCAGTCGTGCTCAGATCTGCCCAGTTTTACTTGGTTTGTTCCTATTTGTATGGCTCTGTCTTGTCATACATGTAGTCAAGCAGAGGATCCCGTGTGTCCTCCCTGTTTCCTGTTGTCCACCCCCAGCCAACTCTGACGTCTCTGTCCTCTGGCTTTCTTCCTGTGAGATGTGACCTTGTGGCACTGATGTTCACTTCTCTGGAGGTGAATAGGTGCTGGCCCATGTATCACATGTATCTGTTTCTTTTCATTGCTGAGTTGCATTCCATGAAATGGACGTACCACAGTTTGCTACTCACCGCTGAGTATTGATCCGCTGTGACAGACATTGAAGCAGCTATGTCCCTTAGATCAGACAGCAGTGCAAGCAAAAAGAAGCACACCCTTTACATTAATATACAGAATTTACTTTCATCTTTAGTAAATGGAAAAATTGTATGTCTGCATGTGTTTCAAAATAAACTTTTTCATGATTTTTTGTGTGCAAATGTTTTGCTTTTATATTACTGTATAAATGGGGTTGTGTAAAAATTTCTTGGGTAAAAATGGTTGCAAATGGGGCCATGTACTGACTGATCTGTGTAGCACGAATTCTAATTGGTCTTAATAAATAAAATCTGGAGTCAGATATTGGGGTTGAAAACTGAAGGGTCAGAGACGCTGAGCAGCCATCCACTACTAGAGACACCAGTGTTCAGGCCGAAGGGGTGATCCTGTCTTCAGACTGCATCCTCAGTACCCTCAGACTGCTTTATATTCCTCTCTCCACCCAGTCACATCACTCCTGTCTCCCCCTCCCTAGTGCTGGGATTAAAGTCCTGGGATCCCAAGTGCTGGGATCACCTCTGTGTGAGCTCTGTTTCTCTTTTAGACAGATTCTACCTCGCACAGCCCAGGGTGGCCTTGAAGTACTAGAGATAACTCTGCCTCTGTCTCCCGAGTCCTGGGTTTAAAGGTGCCACCACTGCCTGGTCTCTAGTAGCTTAGCTCTTCATTCTTGATCTTCAGGCAAGCTTGATTTGTTAAAACACAAATTATCACTACAGATCTCCTTTCTCCTAGGGTTGCTTTTCTTTGTTTAGAGATAGCTGACTGGCCTCTCTCTAGCTCTATCCCATAGTGCACATGGCCTGGAAATTCTAGAAATTGCCTGTTTTGGGTCATTGTCTTATCCATTGTCTCTCTGGTATGATCCCCTTCTCCCTGGTTCTGTGGAGATGGCTTGTTAAATCTCCGAGTTTTCTCACGATCTCCTTTGGTTTGTTTGTTTTGAGGTGAGGTCTCTAGGTTGCCCAGGCTGCTGGAAATTTCTCTGTGGCCCAGGCAGACTTTGAACTCCCAGTCTGTCCACCTCAGCCTCCTGAGGTCTGGGATTTCAAGAGCGCTGCCACGTTTGTCTTGATGGTCCCTTCTTAAATGGTTTTTGTACCACACCCTTGGTTTCTCCAGAACATCCCTTTTTATTGTTTGCAATAGAGCTACAGTGGGAGCTTTCTAAAATTGTAAGTTCTTATTTGCTTTTACTTAAATTGAATTCCTTCTTAAAAATCAAATTCTATTTTTTTATCTTTTTTTTGAGACATGGTCTTGTTTGCTGCTTTAGATCAGTGTTTCTCAACCTTCCTAATGCTTTGACCCTTTAATATAATTCTTTATGTTGTGGTGACCCCCAACTATAAAATTATTTTCATTGCTACTTCATAACTGTAATTTTGCTACTGTTATGAATTGTAATGTAGATATTTGATATGCAGGATCTCTGAGATGTGACCCCTGTGCAAGGGTTGCTCACTGGGCAGTGGTGGTGCACGATTCTTTTAATCCCAGCATTTAGCACGTAGTTCTTTGAGTTTGAGGTCAGCTTGGTCTCCAAAATGAGTTCCAGGACAGCCAGGGCTACACAGAGAAATCCCTGTCTTGAAGAACCAAAAAAGGGGGAGGGGCTAGTCAGTCTCCAGGGTTCGTGACCCCCAGGTTGAGAACTGCTGTTCCAGAGGCTGTGGGACCTGAGAGGATGAAGCCTGTACATATAGAATAAAGTCTCATGCAATAGCTAACTTTATTCAGAAAATTAGACAATTTATACTCTGAGGGTGAAGTAAAGTGTCCAATCACAAGGGCAAGCCGCATACAGCAGAAACATATTTTTCCTTAGAGGCATATAAACAGATAACAATAGCCAGCTGTAATGAATAACCTGAAGTAAACTCACGCCTATCTGCTACACCTGGAAGGGGCACAAAAATACATTCCAAGGATAATTCTGTGTTTTGAAGGAACTGAGGTCATAAGACTCATGTCTTTTCTTGGAGTTTTCTCACAAACACTCAGAAGTATCCTCACACGACTCCATTCTGGACCTTGTTTCTATAGGCTCTCACTATACAGCCCTGTTGGCTTGCCCAGTCTATGTCTTAACCTCTCATATTTTACTATTAGCAGCAAGGAAAACCAGGCCATTTCGTCAACATGCCAATTTTGAAATAGCCTCACTCCCCAACTGTGTAAATTCCTTATCTTTCAAGTGTAGTTGATGGATGTGTCGGTTTGTTGTAAAGTGAGAACTGGGAGCTAGACCTAGCAGGAGTGGAGGATGCAAAGGAGTGGGACAGCTGCAGGGTGTACATCCACCTTGCTGGCTGCTGCTGTCACTCTGCTACCCTCCCCACCCCAGGATCCTCTCATAGGTATGCACAGATCATTTGTTTCTGCTCACTTCTGCCACCCACAAAATTGCATTCTAAATTCTAAAGTCACATTCTTTAGCCGCTGTTTCAGTCTACCTGATTTCTAACCATTTATCTCTTGTCTGACGGGCTTAAGCCTACTATGCCCTCCATGTGGGAAGCTATGTGTTTCTCTGTCTCCTACAGACAATGTCATAGCTTCCTCTCCCCCTCCATCCTCACTTCTGTTTCCTCCCTCCCAGTATTTGACCCCCCACACCCTGCCCCTCGTCATGGACTCTCACTCTGCTGCTCAGGCAGGTCTTAAACCTAGGTTCAGGTGATTCTCCCTCCTCAGCCTCCCAAGTAGCTGGACTACAGATGTGAACCACAGCTCCTGGCTAAGCCCATCTGCCGTTCACCTCTACTTTCCTTAAGACACTGAAGATCACCAAAGATCTCTGCTGTTTCTAACAAGAATCACCTTCCTCTGTCTTCCAATAACATGATCCTCCTTTCTGTCTGAGACCTCATAGATTCATCTTTTTTGTTTACTTTTGGATTTCTCTGTGTGGCCCTGGCTATCCTGGAACTCACTAGGTAGATAAGGTTGGCCTTGAACTCAAAGAGATCCACCTGCCTCTGCCTCCTGAGTGCTGAGATTAAAGGCGTATTCCATCACTGACCAGCTGACAGTTTTGTCTTTAACACATGAATTTCTCTTTGCCCCTTTTCTAAAGTGTATTTTGAACTCCAAATCCTTTCCTAGTATCTAGTTCCAAAAGCAATTTTTGTAGTGTTACCCTGCTTCTGGATGCTAAGATCTGTGTTAGCTTGCCAGGCCTTCCCTATCACCCCAGACTAGTAGCCCTAAACACAGACTTCCGTCACACAACTTTGGCTGCAGTTCAAGAACAAAGCATTGGGCTAGTTCTCCTGAGTGTCAAGAACTCTTCCTCTAGCAATCTGTCTTCAAAAACTATTTTATTGTATTTAATGAAAAGCTAGTAGAGATTATGAATTATATATTTTCTTTAATGGGATAAGTTCATGTTTGTGAATATAAGATTCACTTAGAAGGATAGAAGGCTGGTCATGACCAACAGAAAGGAACTGATGGGCCTGGCCTTCATCCTCTCTTCTCTGCAGCTCTTCCAAGTAAAGACGCTGTCAGCTTTTGTTCTAGATGATCTTTCAAGGCTGTTTAAATAGCACAGAGCCTTGTGACAGAGACAGAGATATTCTACATTCTTTTGACCTGGGAATAATATCTATTCCTTTGGCTTCCTATTGTCTGTTTCAGTGCTCAGTTGCTGCATGGACTTTTCTAAGTAGTTCTTTCTTTGCTCTGTGTTTTCATCCTTATAGTTAACTGCCCATGTTTATAATAACTACAGGCTCCCATTTAGATATTAAAATGCATCTAGTCTCAGAGTGAAGGGTGTAACCCTATTTATTTGTGCAGTTGGGGGATAGGAAGTTGGGATGATGTAAATGACATACAAAATAGTCAGGGAACTTGTGTAACAATAGTCTGAAAAAAGTTTTTAGGTTTTTTTTTTTGCATGTGGAAGTATTTTAAAGCTGACTTGATAATTTTTCTTTTCCCCCTGATGATTATGTCAAAGAAAATTTGAGGTGAGAGACTATATGCCATGTTCTTGTTAACATTTCATCAGCAAACGTAAAGCTGAAGGGCAGTTCTCACCTTTGTGTTACTGTGGGCTTTACGGCAGCGTGCTGCATAGACTTGTAGGGTGAAACATGAGACCAGCCTTTAACCTGAGTGCAGCTCCTCTCACTGTGCTCTTTCAGTTCTTAGAAAATGCTGTCGTTTGCAAAAATCCAGGTCTAGAATTATGTCTTCTCTGTTGTAATAGGAATGAAGACCTGAAGCAGATGCTGGAGAGCAACAAAGATTCTGCCAAGCTAGATGCTATGAAGCGGATTGTTGGGGTAGGTCACATATTCAAGGATTTTGACTTTTGGAAGCTGAGTAGGCTGTGATTATGTTCACCATGTATGCCAAGTCACAGGAACACATTAATTTGTTTATTACTAATGTAGACTACCTGTTTAAGAATGTCAAGGGAGCATTAACATAAGAAATCAAGAAACATGCTCTAGTTCCATCTGTTCTGCTTCAATTTTCCACCTCTAATATCAAGATATTTCTTCTCTGAGATAGAATAACTCATTTTGAAGACAAAATAAGGCAATAGCATAACCCTACTTTCACTTGCAGGAATGTAAGGATTTTTGGGATATTTTTGCCTACAGTCATGAGCACAGAGAGCTGTGCATGAAAGCTGAAATCCTATCTGAAACAAGGCAACAGGTGTTGCTAGGATGCTTAGTGAGACAGTACGAAGACTGCCTAAGGAGTTGTATCTCCAGCAACTGTAGATGACTTGTCCTTGCTTCCATTTGAATGGTGGGTGTCGTTTGGCAGTGTCAGCAAAATTCTGATGAATCTATTTTTAATATTTTATTTGTTATATTATACCTCATAATACATATACTTAATAGTTTTGTGTGAACAAAATTTCAATTTTCATAATTTAAAGAACTGCAGCTCCCCAACAACTTGTTCTGATTTAGATTGTGATAGTGTACTGGTTAGTAGTTACGTGTTGACATTTTGTATGCAAGCCTTCAGTCCATAGATGACTGTGTAAATTCACAGTGTGAATCCTGAAAACTTATCAGTCATTTCAGGTCTTTCAAATTGGACTGTGATTGATTGTTACACCTGTTATTCAGTGTAGTGAAAGGGGTGCGGGCCTGCTTTTCGTCCCGCCCGGCTCCCGCACGGCTAGCTTATACCC
>LOEQ01003505.1:32353-45139 GCA_001685075.1 Bramus lutescens
TCTTTATTAACCAATGAAAGTAACACATAGACAGATGACCCTCCTACATCAACTCAGTCTAGCCTCAGACAGCAAATGATGTAGTTGCATCCTTGTTTCATGTAATATTTTCCAAAATGGATAATTGGAAGAGGGATTTGGTTCCCAAAAAAGAAACATTAGCAAACAAAATAAAAAGTGATTGTATTGTTAGTGAAATTCAGCCTGAGGATTAGTAGATTGTGTGGAAATAGCTACTGTGGAAATTGACATCACTGTTTGAAAGACACTTAAATTTCTAGCTGAGGGTCTTAGGAAAGGTGCCTAAGCACATAAGGGGGTTGGATTAAAAGAAAGAAGTTGAACGGAGGAAGTGATGGCATTAGAAAAAAACAAAAAGAAAAGAAAACCTCTTATTAATTAAAGGGTTTCTAAGAGATACTTGGCAATATTACAGGTACAAAAGTAGCATATTGGGAATGGGCCCAGTCTTGGAAAGGTTAAAACTTCATCACGGCAGAGAGAAGGTGTTCAGCATGGGTTAAGCAAAGAGAAGATGACAGCAGTCTATAGCTGCTCTTGCCAGTTAATTCTCCATGCGTCACATTAGTGTGCTAAATAATTTTATTATCTGTTTATGAAATAGCAGTACACATTGCTATTTATAATTTTTCTGTTGTGGTTATTTTAATGGGAATGGTTCCCATAGATGTTTGAACAGTTTGGAAATGCTTGGGAGGTATGGCCTTGTTGGAGGAGATATGTCATTGGCTTTGAGATTTTAGAAGCCCACACCAGGCCCATGTCTCTCTCTCTCTGCATGCTGCTTTTTAATCAGCATATAAAGCTCTCAGCTACTGCCCCAGCACCATGACTATCTGTTTCTCACCATGATGATCATGAACTAACCCTCTGAAACCATAAGAAAGCTCCCACGTAAATGCTTTTATAAGAGTTGTCTTGGTCGTGATGTTTCCTCATAGCAGTAGAACCATAACTAAGATACCTGTATTAAACATTATAAATGTTTTGAAAGAACTTTTAAAAGGGCGTAGATCAATTTTACTTTTTGCAGCAAATTCCTAAAATTGCTTTTCATGGCTTCAGCTCGCATTCCTGCAAATCACAGGCGTATACAAATATGCAAAGTAGAGATTACCCTTATGTCTTCAGACTGTGGCTGTAGCATTCCATTAAATCGTTTTATTTTACTAAACCCTAGGATACTGGTGTAATTCCTAATTCAGATGTGGGGGAAAGTATGTTAAATACTTAATAAAAATTTTTTAAAAAATGTTTTTTAGCCAACGGTGGTGATGCATGCTTTTAGTCCTAGCACTTTGGGAGGCAGAGACAGGTGGATTTCTTGTGAGTTTGTGGCCAGCCTGCTCTTCAAAGAGAGTTCCAGGACAGCCATAGCTGTTACACAGAGAAACCCTGCCTCAAAAAAAAACTCAGGAAACAAACAAACAAATAAAAATTAATAAAAATTTTAAAATGTGACATAATAATAGTGCTTTATTTCTGTTAAGGCAATAAAATAATAATAATTTATCCCATAATCTGTACTACCGATATCAGACCAGCTGGGTTTTGACGAGGGCCTAAGACCGCTCAGTGGGAAAAAGAGGGGGTTTTACTCAGCAGTCCCAGGAAAACCACAAGAATGTGGAGTTGAACTCCTGCCTCATGTCATAAAACAAACTGGAGTAGATCAGAGACTGAAAGTGCAAAATCCAGAAGCAATTGGAGGGAAGCTTCATGGTGCTGGCTTCAACCAAGTGTTTCAGATCTGATGTCAAGGCCAAGCAACAACAGGATAGGCAGATTATATCCAAACCAAAGGTGTCTACAGAGTGGGAGAGCATCCTTACGTCATTCACCAGATTAAAGGGCCAGGGTCTAGAGCACAGAGCTGGTAGCTGTGGTTGAACAGCTAAAACAGTCCAGGGAAGTGGCTGAAAGACCTGGGGGAGGCCTCCTGCGAAGACCAGTAGAGGACCAGAGAGTGCAGGGAAATGCTGTGTGTCTTTAATCATTAGGGTGGCAGTTACCCACAGTGAGACCACCATACTCTCTGTAGGATCCATTGTAAAAACAAAGAAACTCAAGTATTATAGTAAAGATGTTGACTATAAATTGGAGCCTTCCTGCACTACTGGCAGGAATGTAAAATGGTGCTATGTTAAGCAGTATAGTAGTTAAATTAAAAGCAGGTCTGCCATGTGATCTAACAACTCCATTTCTGTGTACAGGCACAAAAGAACTGGGACCATGAACTGATATTTATTCAGCAGAGTTTTCACAGTAGCCCATTAGTAGACATAGCTGTGTGCTCTTTATTGAATGCACAGGGCGGACTATTATGAGGAAGGAATGAGATTCTGACCCATGCTGTAGCAGGGCTGGTAAGACATAGTGTGTGATTCTACATATGAGACAGTCAGATGCAGGGGCAGAAGGTGGTTCCTGAGGCAGTGGAGAGGGAAGTAGATGGATGCTTTGTGTGTGAGTGAATGTGTGTGGAAGTCAGAGGGCTGCCTTGGCGCTTGCTGGTCCTTGCTGGTCCTTGCCCTTTGCCATGTTTGAGACAGGTCTCCTGTTCCTCTGCTGTGTCTGCCTGAATAGCTGGCCTGGACATCTGGAATTCTCTTGTCTCCCTGGAGACGTACTGGGGTCTCAGATGCTGCTGTGCTTCTGGCTTGTGTGTGGTTCTGGAGTTCAAATCCAGGCCTCATGATTGCATGCCAGGGCTTTTACCTGCTCGGCCACACCCCAGCACCTCAGTTCTGTAGTGTCGTGAGTTCCTAGTTCTGTCTCTGCTCAGTGTCTTCAACCATTGCTCTATTCTTTTCTTTTTCTTAGAAAGTCTGTCTTCTTACTGTTTAGATGTTTGGTTTATTTTCAGATGACAGAAACATTCCTTTGGGAAGAGGATGCAAAGTGGCATTCTGAGCCCTTTCTGTCCCCTTTGTGTGTGAAAATAGGCTATTTAGTAGGATTATTGGCTTTCAATGTTTTTTCTTCTGAAATATGTATACATTTTATTCTCAGTTTGTTTGACTTTAGATTAGGGAACAAAAATGTGATGACAACTTGATTGCTTTTTCTCCTCTCCTCTTTTTGAGAATGTGTTTTATCAGTCTGGTAGATTCAATGTTTTGAAGAAAAATAAATTTAATAAGATTTGGTTGGTGTTTGCTTTGTTACAGTGTTGACAAATTATTTTTTAAATCTGTCTATTTTGAGTTGAGTTCCATTACTTTTTTTCTTTGTCTGCCTATTTTCTATTGATTTGCCTGTATTTTGTTTAGTTTTTTCTTTTATCTGCCTTTCATCTTTCTGTCATGTCACTTGTCAAATTGATAATGACTCCCCTTTCCTGTCCGACTGTTGGTTATGTATTTATTGAATATTTTGAGCTGGCGTTGTAATTTTTGTCATGTCTTATATTCTCCCATTATATTTTCAAATTCAGTAATGATAACTTTATCTGAAGGATTTCTTTCCTACTTCAAAATTAAATTTTTCTCAAAATGCTACTTCTTCAAATCATTTTAAAACATGAACTTAGACGTATTTCCTCCTGTTTTTTATCCACTCCTTTAAGAGAATGTATGTTTCCTCTGTGGGATGTTTTTTAACCTCGTTTTGTCCTGTATTAGGCCATGTGTGTGTAGCAAGTTCTTCCAGGGTGTCTCTATTTGTCCAGAATGTCTGTTTGGGATTGCTCTTTACAAACTTTCTACACTCTTAACTTAGTACATTTAGGCTCAGTTGTTAGTAGAAGACCAAGTGTCTGCAGAGCAGAGTGGAAGGAACAGGAAGCTAGAATTCTGTACCCTTTGTCTCAGGAATGATATACACATATACACATTTCATGAAGTGTACCAATGGAAGTAACGTTCATACTTTTCTAGTTCTTTGTGTGTGTGTTGGAAGTAGGTAAAATAGTTTGCTTTTTTGTGTGAGGATGTTAGAAAAGGCAATATAGGAACCTAGAGATCTAGTCACATGCTTATTTTATGTATTAGGTTTTTTTTTTGTGTGTGTGGTTTTTCAAGTCAGGGCTTCTCTGTGTAGCTCTGGCTGTGCTGGATCTAGCTCTTATAGACCAGGCTGACCTTGAACTCACAGAGACCTTGAACTCACAGAGACCTTGAACTCACAGAGACCTTGAACTCACAGAATCCTGCTAGGATTCAAGTCTTGTGCCACTACCACCCAGCAAGGTATTAGGTTTTATTAGATGCAATTATGATCAGGTGGTAAGTTATGCTATGGAAAGGTGATGTCCTACATCTATATTATGTTCCCTAGATTGTTACTAATATGCAAAAAGTTGTTTTTTAAAATATGCTTGCCAATAAATTGCTATGCGGAAATCTATTGATTTTCATTGTGTGGATGGAATATATGTGATTAAAAGTATTCTGGATTCTCTGTAGCAAAATGAAGATGGCAGAGGACTCAAAAGTTGTAGATAGATTATTAGAAGCAAGTCATTTAGAATAACAGAGCTTGGAAAGGAAAAAAAATATAGACCCTCAGAGTTCTGTTGCTTGCCCCTGCCCTTTTTTTCTTTTTTGAGACAAGGACTCTCTATGTATCCTTATCTGACCTATAACAGAGTTTTACCTGACTCTGTCTCCTGAATTCAAGGATTAGATGGGCATGTGCCACCACGCCCAGCTTCTGTTGAATAATTTCAAAAAATCTAAGGCATTTCGTACTGGAACATTGAAAGAAAAGAGAAAAGGATTGTGGTAGAAAACCATGTTTTAAGAAACAATGGCAAAAACTTTTCAAGTTTGATAAAGACACATTAATAGAGATCCTGTAAACCAGGAGATAATCGGGATAAAGTACAATTAAACCACGTGTTAACATAATAGGCAAACCATGGAAAACCAAAAATAAAGATTGTTGAAAATAACTGGTAAAAGTGACCCATTCATTTAGGGGAGCTGTGGGTTGGAGTGAACACTGGCTTGTCTTCAGAAAACGTGTCGGTTGGAAGATCATGTTAAAATACTGGGAGAAAGGAGCTGTCAATCCAGAGATTTACATCTAGTGAGAAAATCTTTCAAGAATGAGGGACTAACATATTGCCAGGCAAGAGAAGTTAGCAAGACCTATTTTTATGAATTGTTCATAGAAATTCTTCAGGCTGAAAGGAAATGATATCAGGTGGAGTTTTAGGGAGATCATTCAAATTGATAAATATTTCGGTATGCAAAAAGGACTAATTTTATTCTTCTCAAGACAGTTATTACCTCACTATTTTTATCCTTTGAGAATATATTTTGATCATATTTGTCCTCCAACTCCTTCCAGATCCTCCTCCACCTTCCCTACCCACCCTCATGTCTTCCCTGCCTCTCTCCTCCCACCCTCCCATTCCCTCTCTCTTAAATCCATGAGTCCAGTTTGTTGGCCAACTACTCCAGGTTTGGGGTCTGTGGTAGAGTGTGGTTGGTACACCTGTTGCCATTGTTAAGTATTGGATCCCTGGTTACTGGATTCCTCCACCACCGCTGCAATAAGCAAAATCAAACCAAATTAATAAACCCAGATTTAATAAACAGGGCAATGCAAAGCAGAGCACTCCTGTGTGTCCCTCAGGAAGGCAGAGTACAGAACATGAGGACACACCAGGCAGATCTATTGGCCAGGTCTTAAGTAGCGGTTAGGTGTGGTTCTGAGCATTTCGGAGGGAGGAGCCACCAATGGTGGGTATTCTGAGATGAGGCAGGGTTTGGGGAGAGAGAAATGGGGAAGGGGGATTGAGGTGGGGCTTTCACCAGAACATTCCAGACTTTTTGGGTATATGGATGCCAGGGGCCTGGATGGTGCTTCCAGCAAGGCAGTGGCACCATTAAAGAAAACTGTCTTTTCCTGTAACCAGTAGCTCCTCCACTAGAGGTGGGACTTTGTGCTCACCTACCTTCCTCCTGCTCTTCTGTCTGGCTGGAGCTCGTGTGGCCTTGTGCATGATGTCACCATTTCTGTGAGCTTATATGTGCATCAGCTCTTTGTATCGGGAGAACACTGTTTCTTTGAAGCCATCTAACACCTCTGAGATTTGAAGCATCTTTCCCCCTCTTCCAAATAGTTCCCAGAAGCTGCGTATGGCTGTGAACAAATATATTCGCAGCACTCAGGAGACAGAGACAAGGAGATCTCAGTGAGTTCTGGGCCAGCCTAGTTTTACATAGCAAGTTCCAGGACAGCCAAGAAGACAGGGAGGACTATCAAAAATAGAAACTAGCCAGCCCATGGCAACTCTAGCACTTGGGCAGTGGAGTTTGCTTGTGAATACTGGCTTACTTAATTTGACTGATTTAAACCACATTCTCTAAAGCCACATACATCTCAGCCTTGTGGGGAGAGATGGGATACAGATATTCCCTTTAGTACTCCAAAGTCTCTTATTTTCTGCACGCTGTCTCTGTGGGTCTCTATGTTAACTGCCTTCTACTGCAGGAAGCTTCTCTGACAAGGATCGAATGGTGCAGTGACCTGTAGGTAAAGCAGTACGATTTATTGCTATGTCCACTTAGCATAAAATAGTAGTACTTTTTCCTCTAGGGTTCATGACCTGTCTAGCCACAGGTCTGCCTGAGAAATTTTTAATGAACATAGATATAATATATTTGACAGCTGTATCAGAAAGGCCAGTGGGAAGGGGAGATTAAGAGTCCACATTGTCATAAATTTAATGTATTTACTTGACCTGGTCAGTGTTCTGGATCTGTCTGTCTGTCATCTGTGTGTCTGTATGTGAGTCCATTCCTCTGTCCCTCTATCTGCCTTCTACCTCTTTTCCTCTTCAGGAAGAAATACTACAAAATTATACAAAACTTGAAAAAGTTAATATAAAAGAAAAATACTAGATTTTTTAAAGTAATTAGGGAATGGCTCAGTTCACAAAGCACTTGCCTTATAAGATGTCTTAGTTACTATTCTATTGTGTGAAGAGACACCATGACCAAGGCAACCCTTATAAAAGAAAGCATTTAATTGGGGACTTGCTTAGTGTCAGAGGGTTAGTCCATTATCATCATGGTGGAACGCAGACAGACACGGTGCTGGAGCAGTAGTTGAGAGCTTTACATCCTGATCCAGATCCAGACATTGGGCCTGGTCCACCCCCATGATCATCTCCTCCAACAAGGATACATCCTCCCCAACTCCTGATCCTTCCCCAAGCAGCTCATCAACTGGGGACTGAGTGTGCAGAAGTTTGAGCCTGTGGGGGACAATTTTAGTCAAACCATCACATTCTACTTTCCAACCCCTATAAACATGTAGCCATATATGTCCAGATAGTCTTTCACAGTCTCAACACTGTTTAAAAGTCCAACATCTCTTCTGAGAATCTAGGTAATCTCTTAACTGTAACCTCTGTAAGATAAAAATCTAATAGCAGACCACATACTCCCAGCATACAGTGGCACAAAATATACACTACCGTTCCAAAAGGAAGGAAACGGAGCAAATAGTGGAGCAAAGGAAGACCGAAAGCCAGCAGAGAGCAAACTCCAAATCCTGTATATCCATAGCTGATGTCAAAACAGTCCGACTTTTTCCAGTTTTGTTGACTGCACCACACTTCTTTCTTGCGGGCCGGCCCCACATCTGGTCTGCAGCTCTCCTTAGCAGGCATCCCATGACTTTGGCAATTCCAACATCTTGGGGTCTCCAGTGCAGTCCAGGCTTCACCTCCACAGCTTTATTCAATGTGCTTTTCAGGCTTCCATCATGGAGTGCCCTCCAAACCCCTGCCCTGGCTCTTTCCTTAAGAACAGTGGGTAAAGGTCTGCAGTGCCTTTCCTGTTTCCTTCTTGACTCTAAAGCCAGAGCCAAACCTAAGCTGTTGAGTGTTTCTGCATGTGATTGTTCCCTTTGCTGTCTAAGCTTTCCTTTAGTTCCTTTTAATAAGTTGGAAGCCTAGCTGACTGGGTCTTGCCCTGAGCTCAGCACTCCCTTTATTACATTGAGCATCAGAATCTTGCCCCCACTTCCCTGCCCAGAGATTCTTTCTCTCTGTAGCCCTCACTGTCCTGGAACTCGCTTTGTAGACCAGGCTGGCTTTGAGCTCACAGAGTTCTGCCTCTGCCTCCTGGTATCTCCTTCTGCACAGGACATGGCTCCAACACTGAATGTTCCATGCTCTTTTCTTCCTCACACTGTATTTTTTGTAGTTTTTATCACCTTATTTGTTTCTTCATTACAAATCTGTGTAAGTGCAATCACTGATAACCATATGACAGAGTCAATACTAGACTATCTTAAAATTTCCTCTGCCAACTGTTAATCCAAAAATCTCACTTTAGTTACAGGCAAAATTTTGCTTATTTTTTTGAGACAGGGTTTCTCTGTCTAGCACTGGCTGTCCTGGAAATCAATCTGTAGACCAGGATAGCCTTGAATTTGCAGAGACCTGCCTTCCAAATTCTGGGATTAAAGGTGTACACCACCACCTCCTTGCTCTCCAGGCAAATTTTTGTGACAAGAACAAAAAGCATGACTTGCCAATATATCACAAGAATGGTGTTTCTAGGCCATTTCTCTTCCCCTTTGAAACCCCTTTGAGCAGGGCCTACATTGCTTTCAGCCCTTCTGGTTACTGTGTAGATGAGAAGAAAACAATACCTTTCCATGTTTTCTTTTTAAATTTTATTTAAGTAACTTTTTTCATTTATTTTACATATCAACCACAGTTTCTCCTGTTCCCTCCTCACCCCACTCTTACCTACCCACTCCCCATCCACTCCTCCTCTGCTGCCTCCACTCAGAAAGGGGCAGGCCTCCCATGGGCATGAACAAAGCATGGCACATCAAGTTGAAGCAGGACTAAGCTCCTCCCCCTGCATCATGGCTGGGCTAGGTAATCCAGCATGGGGAAAAGGTTCCCAAAAGCCAGCTAAGCTTCCTTGTTTCACTGCTGGGATCCTTACAAAATCTTTCAAATATTTAGTATGTGTGGAGTTTCCCAGGATTATTTTGGTTTTCAGATTACTAATTTAGAAGTTTCTGTCCTAACTCTCCTCTTTAACCCTTCAGATGATTGCAAAGGGGAAAAATGCATCAGAACTCTTCCCTGCTGTTGTGAAGAACGTGGCCAGTAAAAACATTGAGGTATTGTTTGCTTTTATCGTTTTTATTACTCCTGTTGTATAAGCCAACCACAAGCTACTTTGAAATTCGATATATTTAAATTCTTTGGCTTTTTATTACGGTAAAATGCCTGCAATCTTAAATATAGGTGAAGTACAGCAACAGGTGGGTTTGAATTTAGCTTTGGATTCTTGGTGGAAAATGTGAGAAATTAGAATTGAAGTTGTAGTGATAGTCATTCACCCAGGTTGAGCTCTCATGATTTCCTAAGACACGAATTCCTGAAGACTCACTCGTGACTTAATTTTAGACTAGCATCTCTCCAGTGAGACAGACCTAGTCATTTCTACCAAGACTTTGAGAATTTGTACCCTTTTTGCCATGTGTAAGACAAAATTTAGAGATCTCCAAAGATTTTCTGACTGTATGACAGGGACTAAGCTCTCCTGCGCCTGCGTGGGCTTATTATATGAGAGCACCCCCTGCCAGACACTTTCCCAGATACTGGACTGACACCATAGCCTAATGTCAAAGTCATATACCTTTATCTGTACTGCAGAAAAACTCTGGTCAAATTAAGAAAATTGTCTCAACAACTTTGAGACATATAAAATTTAAAACAAGTTACCACTGGTATTTGTTTGCTATTATGATGACAGACATATGACATCAACCATAACGTATAATAGTGGCATTCTGAATTAGGAGGCCCTGTGAGGTGGAGTCGTGTGATTTCAGGGATTCCTATTTTATAGTTTTGATTCTATTTTCTGTACATTATATGACTTCTCTTCCCCACTCCATACAGTTATTTCTACTTTTCATGATGGTATTTGTCTTCGAGTTTCTAATGCTATGATAAAACACCACAACCAAAAATAGCTTGGAGAGGAAAGGGTTTATTTCAACTTAAGCTCCACATCACAGTCCATCACTGAGGGAAGTGAGAGCAGGAACCTGGAGGCAGGAGCTGATGCAGAGGCCATGGAGAGGTGCTGCTTGCTGGCTTGCTTTTCATGGCTTGCTTAGTTTGCTTTCCTACAGCACCCAGGAGCACCAGCTTCAGGGATGGTACTACCCACAGTGAGTTGAGTCCTCCCACATCAATCAAGAAAATGCACCACAGGCTTGCCTACATGGTCATCTGTAGGGACATTTTCTCAATTGAGGTTCTCTCTTCTAAAGCATTTCTAGCTAATTTCAAGTCCACATAGTGTTCACCAGCACAGTATTAAATGTTTAAAGCACCCTTGCAAGTGATATTCTCTAGAGGAATAAAAGAAACAATCTCCCAATATTGGTCTAGCGTTTGTTCCTTTTGCTTAATCTGTGTTTCAGAACACCTGCTTGATGAAGATGGTGCACCAGTGTGCGTCACTGTCCTTGTAATAGAGTGTGGTTGCCTGAAGGGCATTTGGAGACCTGCATTTAGTAAAACTGGAGCTAATATTAGCTTGGCCACTGGTGGTGACTTTAAATATAACTCTGTTCCTCAGGAGGGCACAGACCCTGATGCTAATGGCTGCTGTCCCCAGCACATGCCATAGTACTGCTGTGTTCACTCTTAGGCCTGAGCAATACACCACTATTTTTCACTGAGTCCTAACTGCTGGCATCAAGTCCCAGCTCAGTCATTGAGTGGACTCTGCAGGGTGACAAGGTTCATTCTACATAGTTTCATTGTGAATTGAGTGATTTTTTTAGTGTGTTCATAGAATTTATCATGATTACAAGGCATTTCCTTACTCTAAAAGAAATCCTGTGATGACTGGCAGTCACTCTCTGCTCCCCCTAAAATCTGTCTGTGTGGCTTTGCCTGTTGTGGGTATTTCAAGTAGACTGTGTTTTAGATGTAATTATAGGAGTTTATTGTTTGAGACTATACTCAAGCCTGACTAAAAAGGTCAACAGAGCCCCAAATGTGGCTGTCTCCATGTAGCATGTTTTTAGGGTTCTCCATGTTGTAGCATTCTGACTGAAAGGATTTTGCAGTGAAAGAATGTCTTGATTGGGGCCAAAGAATGCCACAAAAATCCCACCAAGCAATAGACCTCACACGAGATTTAAGGGTGGCGGGTGGGGCGGCACCAGGGGACTCAAAATAGCTGCTTCTGAGTAGGGATGGAAAGACAGACAGTGGCAGACCAAGTTGTCATGGTGGACTTTGAGGGGGTATGGAGTATGTGCACAGGGAACATATTTACTGGTGGAAATATGTCACCATTAGTGAAGGTGGAGACAGGAGCTGTATCATGGAAAGTGGGGAGGGACCTGGACCTGGAATGTGCAGAGTTTAGTTGACTGACACTAACCATGTATTTTTATGGCTGAGCAGCTTTCTACTGTATGTATACCTGCTTTTTGCATTTTTATCCATTGATGGACATTTAGAATATTTCTCCTTTTGGATGATTTGGAGTAGTGCTGCTCTGAGCATCAGTGTCCAGGATTTCGTATTGGTCCTTCACTGTTGGTCTATGGATGTAGACCTTAGCCTCTGCTGCTGATGATGTAAGGACTCTGTGATAGCATTGACTGCCCGCCATTCTTTCCTGCGCTATCATTTTATGGTTAAGACAATAATGCTTGTGACTTCTGCTTCTTCATACTCCTGCTGACATCTGACCTTCCTACCCCCCTCCCCTCCTCTCCCCTCCCTTCCTCTCCCCTCTCTCTATCCCTCACTCTCACTCTATATTCCTCCACCCCTGTTTTCTTTATTTTATTCTTTTTGGTGTTGGAGTGGAGCTCAGGGCTTTGTGCATAATCGATGAGCATGTTACCACTAAGCACATCTCCAGTTTAACTTAAAAAAAAAAAGTCTGTATCTTAGATTATGTCTCTTTTAGAATGTATGAAGTGATATCTCATTGAAAATTTTATTTTCACTTAATTTCATTTCTCTGATCAAAAGGCAGTTGGGCTTTGTATAGTAATTTTTTTTTTTGATCTGTCCTGCTACTGCATTCCCAGGTTTCTTCCCTGGCCTTGGATACATTCATGTCACTTATGTATAAGCCTGAGGCTTGCTGCTGCTCTGCTGCAGAGCAGATTTGACTTCTAAAACTTGTGAAGCAGAGTTGAAGCTGGACCTAGTGTTACAGGAATAGTGTCTCTCAGTGATGATCACTACTATATAAAAAGCACATCTGTGTGAGGTTTGTTAGTGCTTCACACAGGTGAACAACTCTGTGAGAGTAGCTCTAGATTTCTCTGTAAGGTACAGTGGAGGACTTACTAAATAAAGCCATGCAGCCCGTGCTCGGCAGTCACCATCCAAAGCCAAGGAGCCGTCCCAGATGGCTCTGGCAGTGAGCGCCATGCTTTGTGTTTGGTGCTTGCTTTCTGACCTTAGTATCTTTCCCCTCATTAGCACATGCTTTGTGAGGTATCCAGTATGTTGACGGCCTTTTGTGTTGTTATGGATATGGATAGGAATGAGCGAATCTATGGAGCTGGTGAGCTTGATATTCCAGACTTCTCATTGTGGAAACAAAAGTTTGCATTAATCCTTGCTTATTCGGTGCTGTTTTATCTTGGCATGTAGTTACAGTAGGAAAACCTTGCTGTTTATTCTTTTTGCTCCTTTGCGCTCAGGCTCTGGTATATTGATTGATTTTCTGTGAGAAAAGTTTTAGCAGAAATACTATTTTTGATGGATGGAGCTAGGAAACATCATTTTGA
>LOEQ01003505.1:87762-109123 GCA_001685075.1 Bramus lutescens
CCTCCCTCCATGGCTGACTGGGAAGACTGTGTCTCTCTAGTGCTGGGATTACCAGTGTGTGCCTTTGTGCCCATCTTCTTATATGGATACTGGGGACTGAACTCAGGCCCTTAGTTTACAAGGCAGGCACTTTCTGGATTGAGCTTCTCTCCAGCCTCTTACTGCAGATGTTTTCAAAGGAATAGTTTCTTTGGCTGTGTAATGTCTTGGCTCTTCACAGTCTCACCTAATCTTGGGGTTGGATTTGTTTTCTTCACAGGACGATGGTCTAGAAGACAACGAAAAGAATTTCTATGACTCTGAGGATGAAGAGAAGGAAAAGAGTGACAAGAAGAAGCCATATACTATGGATCCAGACCATAGGCTCTTGATTCGAAACACAAAGCCTTTGCTTCAGAGCAGGAATGCAGCGGTATGTTGAGACTAGGAAAGAACTGTTTCACAGATTTAAAGACCAAACATTGATTGACAGTATGTACGGTCAGTACTGAGCATGTGACTGGAGTGTTCATACAACAGACACATGTGTGATGGGTAGCTAGAAATGTGTGGGATTAAAGCTTTGAGACCTGAATCTGTATTGTAAATGTTTTTTAGCCTTCATTGTTTTGAAACATGTAAAGCCAGATTTGTTTTAATTAAGAAAATAATGAATTATTTTCTTCATTTAGTATATCTTCAAATATAAGGAACTTTACTTACTACTCTTTTCTGTACTCCTTTGAGAATTAGCCTTTAGAAGTTTGTATACTTAGCAATTAGCAGATGTTTCTATGGTACTACTAGTAATGTGATTCCAAGTCATCATTCAAAAGCTCAATCATAGTAAGACATGAATTCACTGATACAGCTAAGTGCATTCTTGTGCTTAGTGTGCCTCATCATAGTAAGGCATGAAGTCATTGATACGGTCAAACACATGCTTATGTGTAATGTGCCTCGTCATAGTAAAGCATGAAGTCATTGATACGGTCAAACGCATGCTTGTGTGTAGTGTGCCTCGTCATAGTAAGGCATGAATTCACTGATTTGGTCAAACACGTGCTTGTGTGTAGTGTACCTCATCATGGTAAAGCATGAATTCGCTGATAGGGTTAAACACATGCTTGTGTTTAGTATGCCTCGTCTCCCTAATAGCTGCTACTCACTAAAAGTATCATTAACTCACTGTTAGCTTCATTTTGTCTTGGGAGTTGGTTTTATGATTTAGACCTTTGCTGACAATGCCAGGTATTGAATCCCAGGGTACATGGTTGTTTCTGTGTGTATGTGTGGTCCCTGCTTATTTGCTAGTGCACCAAATAGGCTGCCATGGTTCTGAGTGTATTATGTTACCTTGCCTTGTGTACATAAATTTAAATGAAGCCTGACTTTTGAAGAATAATGAAGATTAAGAAACAACAACTTTACTCTTATCAGGTGTAGTTGCTCATTCCTTCAATCCCAGAATTCAGAAGGTAGAGGCAGGTGGATCTCTGTGAGTTAGAAGCCAACCTGGACTACATAGGGAGTTTCAGACCAGGTGAGACTACATAGTGAGACCCTGTTTCAAAACAAAGAAATATAGCTGGGCGGTGGTGGCACACACCTTTAATCCCAGCAGGAGGGAAGCAGATCTCTGTGAGCTCACGGCTAGGCTGGTCTACATAGCAAGTTCCAGGACAGCCAAGGCTACACAGAGAAACCATCGCAAAAAACAAACAACAAAAACAAAAGAAAGAAATACACACTTGTTCTTCTGTTTGAAAGTGAATTTTGCGAACTTGTTTCAGAAAGCCTGATGGATCAGGGTAGTGACTGTATTGGAGGCAGAACCAGAAGCAGAAGACTATGGGCTGGTCAAGAGGAGTGTGTAGTATGGGATGCTTTAATTATGAGCAGGTGCGGTGTACTGAGAAGGCCTGTGGCTTGAGTTCTTGCAGCCAGTCTGGACTTTGGAGTTGTGAGTTTCCCCAGTGGCTTTTTACAAATTGACCTTCAGATTTCATGTGTAGCATTGAAGAAACTTTAAGCTATTGTTTTTATAGATCATGAGGCAAAGGGAGGTTTAGTTCTTTTAGATTTGGGAGTGGCTTGACTAATATATTCAAAAGATGACATACGAAGTGAAAGCTGTGTCTTGACATATAGAAAATACAGTTCACATTCATACATTTGTATGGGTGTGGATGTTTTACACTTTAAGAGCACAAGTGAGGAAATGAGATCTTACTGTTTCTTGAATTCCCAGGTTCTAGATGAAAGCCATAGTCAACTTACTATTTTTTAAATATTACAAAAACAGTATATTAGAATCCCATGAACGGTTTTTTTAAAGATGATTTTTAGTTTATAAAGAATGTCTTTAGCTTAGGCACCTTGGTGTGTGGTGTACAATCCAGGCATGCCTGAAACTTGCAATGTACAGTTTTGAACTTGGTGTACTGAATAGAGCTAAATTAGTATTCATTTGTTTTCTGAACCATTTTGTTGCTGTGTCTCAGCCGTCCACATGCTGAACTAGATACTTACGGTGCCCAGGAATCTATTCTTGACTCTGAACGTAAAGGTACATGAGAGAAATGTGGTACAGGTTTATTTGGAGAACAGCCCATTTCTGGTACCGTGGCTCCAGATGTCCCAGACTAGCTTTAAAGTTGTGAATCTTAAAGAGGCAGAGTGCTGCAAGCACCTTGTTGCTACATTTTGATCCGCTTTCCTTTACTTCAGACAACTTGTTGGTGCTCCGTGTCCTCTTCTCCTCCCCCCCGCCCCCCAATTTGGCATGGTTTAGAAGTTGCACCTGCCTCTCTTTAGAATTGTGTGACTAAGCAGGCAACACTCAGTCATGGACAGCATGGAGGGTTTTTTGTTGTTGTTTGATTTTTTTGCCCAGGACTGTTGTCACTATGGGCAGTTCATTTATGGCATTTCCACCCACGATGTGTTAGTTTCCTGTCATACAAATTGCCACAATCTAGGTGTATGAAAAGGACAAGAGTTTTTACATTCCAGACAGCTGGAGACTGAAGTCAGGTATGAATAGGCTGTATCCTCTGGAGGATCCAGGGAGATGCTATCTCTTTCCTCATTAGAAGGTAGTTGCTGGTGATCTTTGCATTTCTTGGCGTACAGACAATCACTCACTTTTATGCTTTCATCTTAACATTGCATTTTATCTGTATCTTGTGAGGACACATACCTTAGGGCCCTTCTACTCACAATGGTCCTGTTTGACACCGCTAACCTTCTGCTCTCAAATATTATAAGCACTTTGTGGAGGTAGGAAGTACTTTGGGGAAAGTGACTTCAACCCCCTACGAAGACTTGAACATTTCATTCTACTTCGCAAGAGTTCTAAAGGTGTTTAGAGGGAAAACATGCGGAGTGAGGATGCATTTGGACCCCGTTGCTTAGATAGATGTTCATTGTGCCTCTGTTTCTGTTCTTCCAGGTGGTTATGGCTGTTGCCCAGCTGTATTGGCACATTTCACCCAAGTCAGAGGCTGGCGTTATTTCTAAGTCCCTGGTGCGCCTACTTCGTAGCAATAGGTAGGTTGTGATTTTGCATGTGCTTTTTTTCTTTGTATTCTCTCAGAAGTAGTGTTGGGACAAATGTAGTCCATCTCCTCAGCCTGGGATATATAGTTGACTATTTCATAAATAAGGTCTCATATTTAATGGGTTATTATAAAAGGATCTCAGTCTTAGTGAAGAAAAATAGAAGTTTCTAGCTTCAGGTCCAGAGATATTAAAGTATGTTACAACATAGAGCATGCATTTTGCTTTGCTGGGTTTAGCAGTCTTGCTGTTTGGAAATTTTATTTATTCTGGAACCACTAAGAACTGTCCGTAAGTGTCCTCAGCTTGCTTTGCTCAGTGTGTTAGCTCTGACCTTAGAGCACTGGTTCTCACCTTCCTAACGTATCGACCCTTTAATATGGTCCTCATGCTGTGCTGACCCCCAACCATAAAACTTTTCCTTGCTACTTCATCTTACTACTGTTATGAATCACAATGTAATTATCTGTTTTTTCCAGTGGGTCTTAGGTGACCCCTCTGAAAGGGTCATTTGGTCCCCACAGGGGTCATGGCCTACACTTTGAAAACTGTTGCCTTAGAATAATAGCAGAGACCATGTCATGTTGCTTGGCAGAACCCTACTTCATATAAAATTGGAATGTTCAATCACTAGCTTCTTCTGTTTTAAAAAGAGCTATTTATTTTTTGTTGTTTTGATTTTTATGTGTGTACATGTGTGAACAGTGGTGTATGCATGTGTGTTAGTAGGACTATGTGTGTGTGTGTTTTATGTGCTGCACATGTGTCTCTGGAGCATATGGATACTAGAGGGTGATGTCTGGTATTCTGCTCTGACCTTATGCTGGATTCCCTTAGACAAGTCTCTTACTGAACAGGTAGACTGGTGGCTGACAGCCTCCTGTCTTAACCTTCACAGTGCTGGAGCATGGGCTTACACGGGTCACTCCCAGCTTTACATGGATTCTGGCGATTTGAACTGTCTTTGTGTTTGCATAGAAAGCCGTCCTGTCTGCAAATCATCTCCTTAACCCCCAAGAGTAGCTACTAGAAAATAACTACTCCCTTTAAAGAGCCCTGTGCTCTTTAGTTTCCTATATGGATAGATAGAACATGCCATCTTTACAATTTCCCTCTGTATAATTCAATAGTTCAGATAAGCAATTTCAAACAAATGGAAATCTTAAAAAGACTTGCTATGAATTCTTTCATTAGAGCTTTAAAGTTAGCGTTAGTGTTTTATTATGTTTAAAAACATTATTGTTCCGTTGGTCAGGGTTGCCCAGACATTTTGCACTGCTAGCTGCTTATTGTCCTTGTTTTCTATCCTTCACTGCACTCCTGTGCTATCTGGGATGGGAAAGTGTAGGCTGATTGTGCCCTCACTCCCAGGGGTGCACAATCCCAGCCCTTGCTCATCTACTGCTATTGAGAAACAAGTCAGAAGCAGTTTCATTCCGTGCTGCTCGCCTTCACTTTAGCCACTTTTTGTTACCAGCTCAGTGGTTCTTGTTTGCAATGGATAGTTAGTTCAAATGGTGCTAGAAAGATCTGGAATGGTTCTTTGATAGAAAGTCTTTACCAGATTAATGTGAATTTAATAGTAGATTCTGTCCTTTATTAGATATTAAGCCTTAGGAATACCATAATGTGACTTTTTTAAACCAGGCCTTTCTTTTGATCTGTGATTGGTTGACACTGTGAGCCCCTGATAAGAATGTGGGTTAGCACTGTGATTGCATTTCCTCCACTCATTTTCCTCCATGTGTGCAAAGCAGTAATACTGGCCTTGTATTTCCAAGGGTACAGTATTATAAAGTGAGCTCTATCTCCATCTCATGACATACCTACCGCACAGAATGTTTTAGCATTCTCGAGCACAAATACACTGGAAAGAAGATATGAATGCCTCATAGTTACTAAACATGTAGAGTCTTGTAGTTAAAAACTTTGTTGCCCCTGAGTTTTCTTACAGATTCTTTTTAATGTGTTGTTTTCATAAGATGTTTTGTTGGATATGACTACTGAAATGTCTTTTCACTTTTAGGGAGGTGCAGTATATTGTCTTACAAAATATTGCAACTATGTCAATTCAGAGAAAGGTACGTATATTGTGAGCATTTAATTCAAAGAAGCGCACCAGTGTGATATTTACCCATTCCTTTTTTTTTGACCTAGGGTATGTTTGAACCTTACCTGAAGAGTTTCTATGTCAGGTCCACTGATCCAACTATGATCAAGACACTGAAGGTCCGTATGTTTCATACAACTTCTTTAGCTGCTGTGCTCTTTGAAGAGATACTACGGTAGCCTCTGGCATCTGTAAACTATGCTCCGTTGTGTGCATGAGTGTGTTCAAGTGTGTGTGTGTGTGTGTGTGTGTGTGTGTGTGCAGAAGTCAGAAAACAACCTTGGGTATTGTTCTCAGGTTCCAAATTATTTTATTTTATTTTGAGACACGTTCTCTCAGTGGTCTGGAACTCCCCAAGTAGGCAATGAAGGAGTCCTGCCTCTGTCCTCCAGCTCTAAGGGCACAGTGCAAGCTGCATCCAGCCTATGTTCCCAACTCTAAAGACACAGTACATGCAAATAATGATTAGTTCAGGTCTTTGTGTTTGTATTTTGCAAACTTTGCTATTTCCCCAGCTCTGTATATTGTTGTCTTCTTCTTTAAAAAAATATTTGAAAATTGTTATTTATTCTTTGCCTATATTATTATGGGCTAGTTATTGTCCTGATTTCATATGTGTTGGTTACCTATATCTCAGATAACTTAGCATGCTGAGAGAGACAGGTATGTAGATAGATAAATTTAGTGCTTTGTGCTTTAGACAGTCAGTGAAGATTTGAATTAACTCCTATACTAAGTAAAAAGGTGGAGCTGATTCTGTGGAAGATTTGTTTTAAAAAAATGACATTTGGAAGTGTTTAAAATAGCTTTTGTGAATGCTTTTATGGTTGGTATGATGTGTAGGTGCTTTTAAAGGCTGGGCATAGACTAAGCACAGAGTTGCTGAAAGTCCTGTGGTGTAGAGTTCAGTGAGGGCTACGGATTGTGATGGTAAGATGGTGGGGCCCTAGGCAGAGCATGGAAACATTTCTGCATACTGTGTGCTATGTCAGAGACATTAAAACTTAATGAAGAAAGAATAGACATTCTTTTAAATATTGGGACAGTGTTATTTTCATGAAAAATGGGTTTACTCACAAGAAAATTCGTGAAACACAGACAGTATGATATTTTCAACATCAATAACAAACTCTTGCTTTGTAATTATAAAACATTTCAAGTAATAAATGTGAGCTGAAAGACTGGATATTTTTACAGCAAAGGGAGTAACAAAATGCTTTATTTGATATTAAGTTGGATGATCTTTGTATTTACACACTGTTACGGTAGTTATTAAAACATAAACATATAGAACAGTTGAGTGGAAACAAAATCTTCATATTAATTTCTTGATTGTTCTGATTTTGTCTCATTCTACCAAGCCTGTCTTTATTTATAGGCAGCAGTATTTAGGGGTGATTTTGTATCAGTTTGGTAACTCTATCTTATCCGTTTTAGTGAAAACCAGTTCTGTGTAATTCACATATAGATTTAAAAAATGGGTTTGAAGCTATTTTTTAAAAATTGTATGAACCAAGACTCATGTCATGTTTTTCAGTGGTAGGATGTTTGATTAGCATGCTCAGAGACCTAGGTTAGTTCCCAGTACTAGTAAAAATAACGTTTTTACATTTTAAAAATACTTTAAAATAACTAACCCATGTGTTATTACCGACTCGTAATGTCTCTCAGAGGGAGAGACAGTAACTAACATTAGGTCATTAGTTACATAGTAAGTTTGAAGCTTGCCTGCGATACATGAGACTTTGTCTCTCCCCTGAACTAAAAAAAAGTCTCAATTTTTTTTATTAAAATAAAATGACTAATCAAGCTATATTCTTAGAGAACAGTTTTCCAACAGATAAAGCAAGTTAAGTGATAAAATAAGTTTACACAGAATATATAAATTTTTTAAAGGCTGTGCCTTTTAATTGAATTGTTTATGTCAATGACTTTTAATGTAATACTTTATATGAATGTTCTAATGGACATGTTGGGTTGTATTTTTCTGTTGGTCTTATGTTTATGCCACCTTCAGAATAATTAATCTTTTTATGGGTAAAGTATTTTTCTAAAGACCTCAGTGGAGACAGACTTTTAATTTCACACTTCTTACATGTATAAATTGTCTAAGTGTCTGGGAAGGTGGGATGAGATAGCCAAGCAAGAAAATTAATTGGTATCTGGAAAACAGAAGTATTACATGAAGGGCAAATTGATTTCTAACTTTATTAATAAAAAAGTAAAAGTTGAGCTAACAAATTGTTTAGGTTAATTAGATATGAATTGTAAAATTAACACAATTAGTGAAGATGGGGAATTGTTTTGTTAATTTTTTTTAAGAACTGTGTAATTAATCTAGTCTCTAGAGTCGAGGAAACAGACTAAGACCACCTCAAGGATACAGAGCCTCACATGACAGTAATTTTTTAAAAATCAAGTTTTATATGGATGTTTAGTCACTGTTAAATTCATGTTTTTATTTGTTTTATGTTTACTTTCTCTTTTACTCTATTGTAGCTTGAAATTTTGACAAACTTGGCAAATGAAGCCAACATATCAACTCTTCTTCGGGAATTTCAGGTTTGTATACAATGCTAATTGTAGTTTCTAAAATATGTTCAATTTTAAGTTAAATATGCCTTCTACTCAACCTAGAAATATGCAGCTGCATAAATAAAACAGATTTAGGGAAAGATGAGCAACTGGGAACTTTTCTGTTTTCGAGAATAAGCATTAACTACTAATGTACGGCATAGAATAAATGGTCTTGTTTCCCTTTCTGTTTCCATGGCACTGGGAAGACTGGCTTATCATTGGGTGTAAAATCTTATTTTGTTAAGGATTCTGTCCACGCTGCCACAGTGCTCTAAAATGACTTTCTGTGCCCGTGAGAACACATCATTGTTACCTGCTTCCCCCTGTAGATTGCCCCTTTAGTTCAAGCTTTATTACTGAGTTTGTGGGGAGTGGTGACTCCAGCATGTTGTCCTCTGCTGGCCCAGGACCCATACTGTGAAGGAGAGAATCTATTTTGATTAGTTTATTTCATTGGCTTTATGTATTTTATGATGAAAGGATGAACTTTGAAGCAGAAATAAACTTGTGTCAGTGTTAAGAGCTTCACACCCTATACAGCAGCTCTGGAGTTCTTAATAGTTTTTAATATTTATAAATCTAGTGAAATCTGTGGCTGGAGTTCCTCCATAAGCCCACTCTGAATTTCTTTTTACCTGTATATGGACACCATTTTTTTAAACTGTATTTCTTTTATACTTTGGTCAAGAGTCGTAGGATGTTACTACATGTCCACAATTATTTTGTTACTGGGTTACTGAACTTCTGTGCTGTATATTTTTTTTCTAGTAAAATTAGTGATAAAATTAGAATGACATAGAGCTCTCCTCATACGGGCATGCTAGAAAAATTGGGTTTCTCAAGATCTTTCTTAGACTAGAGTTCGTTGTTTGGATTTTATTTTTAAATCACTTATATAGTCTTTATTTCATTCTAACTGTTGGTCTTTGCTCATGTCCCCTTTCCCTTGCTGTATAATCTTGCCGTATTTTTGCACCTGTCTGACACCCCCAGAACAGCAGGGGGCATGCCCTTGTGTTCTCTGCAGTAGTCAGTGAGCCTCTTGCAAGATGTATTCATCAGCTTACTTACTGTGAGTTGTTGTATAAAAGATCCGCTTTTCATTGAAACTTTTAAATCCATCCTTTTTTCTGTCTATGTATTTTCTTTACACTTAAATTTGTTCATAATAACTTTGTGATTGAAATAGGGACTTTCCTCAACAACTCTAATGCATTCTTTTAAATTATAGCAATGAAATTATCTATTTGGGAACAGTTTTAAGTCTTCTTTGGTTTTTCCTTTCATGGAACTAGAAAGCGTCACTTGTTTCTTCAACATTTAGTCATCTCCTTGAGAGTTTACACTAAATTCCTATGTTATTTGCATCTTTTGTTTTTTTCCTCTGATTTCTCATTTAGATAACTGTTTAATGTATATTTTTCTTAGATACCCATAGAGTCAATTCTGTATTTACATACTTAGAATTTGGGATTAGGAATCTTTTTAAAAATAAAAGTCTAGCTTTTAAATTTAGGAAAGTTGTAACCAAAGTCACAAAGTATAAGGTTGCCAGAAGTTTTGTTAAAGGCCTTTTACTTCTTTTATTTAGACAGAACTCTTTTTAAGTATGTGTTAATATGTGTCTATACTGTTCTGTTTGAAAGTGATGTGGACTGATTTTGTGAACTAGTACTTGTAGTTTTAGTGAAGCACAGGTCACTATAGCTATTGGTCTGTTGCTGTCACTCTTAAACCATCTCAGTGGCTATGAACTTTTAGGTGTCTGGAAAGGTGCCCCCTTCTCTCCCTGAATCCACAGGTACTCCTGGGTAAATGAGATGAAACTACAGAGCATGCTCTCAGCATCTTCTCAGCTCAGCTCTTAAGCTAATTACTGTCTTTGGGTGATGCTCCCCCTCTCCATTTGTCACCAGCTGCAGGTGAATGACCCTGGCTTGAAATTTACCTTTGCTATAGAAGGAGCATGTTACATAACAAGAGAAGAATGAAGTGAGCATCACTTGGCTCCTGTTGGGCTTAAGAGAGGACTGTGTATTCTAAATTCTTTCATCTTGACAAAGCTATCAAAATTAGCTTGTATTCACTTGATAATCCCAATGTCGAAACTAATCAAACTGTTTTTAGACCTACGTGAAAAGCCAGGACAAACAGTTTGCAGCAGCCACTATTCAGACGATAGGCAGATGTGCAACCAGCATCACCGAAGTCACCGACACGTGTCTCAATGGCCTGGTCTGTTTGCTATCCAACAGGGATGGTGAGTTCATGGTATCATTTTGTTTTCACATAATTTAAAATTGGATGTTCTTAGTACAGCCTGCAGCTGCAATCTTTTATGTATTATCTTTTGGAGTTTCTCTATATGTCAGTAGTATAGTCACAATAAGTAGCAACTTTAGTCTTGATTTGCATGTAAATTCACCTCAAAAAATAAATTAGATAATTAGCAGTATTTGTTTTGTCCCCATACAACAATTTATCTTACTCATTCACTAACCACTCCCTTATACCCTTTCTGCAAGTTTTCTTACTGGCATGGAAGGCATGCATAATTTTGGTTCTCCTGCAGAGGGTGCTAGAAGCAGGCAAATGACTTTGTAACCTGAACAGTGGCTGGACCAAAACATGTGAGCAGTGAACCCTCAGCCTTTCAGTCTTCCAGAAATTCACCCAACTTCCCCACTGAAGATAAATTAAACTTAGAAGCCATCATGGAGCACAGCTTCATGTACACCCAAATATTACTTAAATGTTCTCAGAAATGAGATAGCAAAATTTATCATCTAAATGTAAACTGCTCGTGTAGAAGTTCCAGTTCTCTCTTGGCCATGGTTTGTGAATAAGATGAACCAGTTAGAGAAAAGTTAGCTTTGCATCTTTACAAGATTTCTATTACAATTGTACAGTGGATTAAAATGAGTGTTTTCTTAGGGATTGTATAAACTACAGTTTTTGAATTTGTTGATTTTTATATGAAAAACTAAAACCAAGCAAATAGTAAAACAAAACTTATTCCTGAATAACTCTGATTTGTGTGTGTACACACACACACAAATAATCATATAGTTTTACCTACAAGCTTTTGATTGCTAGAACATTTTCCTATGTAGATATTAAAACTCAAGCATATTCCACTAAACTAACAAGCAAAGAAATTTCTGAAAAGTTTACCTGTGCAGGAACACAAGAAAGGATGAGTGGTAAGTGCTGTCTTGTGGCGTCTGATTCACTCCATACAGGAACATTTGCCTCTGTCTCTATGTCACAGTTTCAAGGATGGCTTTAGAAACATGTTTTATTTCCTGTATCTTTGACACTTACTTTCTGTGCATTGTGTAAGGCTTACTGGTGGTAGTTGTTTTAAGATATCCTTTATTAAAAAGCTATCAGAAATTAGTGAGAACATCAACAATCTTTTTAAGTACAAAGCATAGCACAAGTATCTGCTCATCTTTTCTTGGTCCCTTTTTCTGATGAGAAATGTTCATATTAATTTTAAGGTAATTATTTCTGCAACATACTGTTTAGTTTTTAAAGGTTTATTTTCTTTGATTTCAAAGAATCTTTTGAAGCAATCTTGAAGCTTGCCATAAGATAACCCATTATTGATGTGAAAGATTAATTGAAAAACTGATTTCTTAAGGTTCTTTAGTATGAGAAATTCACATTTCAATTGACTTAGGATAATTTAATTGCCTGTGCTAGTTTATTTTAGGTAACATATTAACAGGATTTATTTGTCTGAGTAACCTTGTTAGTACCTACTATAAACTAAAAGAATTAGATGGAAGGTTATTTTTCAATTTTGTTTAGTTTTTATAATTCAGTAAGCATTTAGTGAGAATTTGAATCTGTAGAGATAGTTAATAAATGTTGAGTATATTAATAAGATATTCATTTAGCTTATAAAAATCTTTGCCTTTATGGTACTCACAGTCTGATAGAAGGAAGCAGTAACATAAAATAAATATGTTATAGTTTCCCCCATCTACTTCTTTTACTTTATTGCCAGCTATTTGTATGTATGTAGAACTAGACTGCCTACTTGGGTGTCATTGCTCTCTCGAGTAATTAGAAGCATACCTGTACTCCAGATTCCGCATCTGTAACATGAGGGTAACAGTAGACTGTACTCAGGTATGGTATGATTACATTTTGCTGAGGACAGGAGGATAGATTGAAAAGGCCCAGAACACAAATAGTGTTTGCTTATAATTATAGAAATATTCTGAGAATTCAAAGGGCACTTTAGGTACTTAAATTATGGACAGAATCATAGAATTCTGCTCTGCTTCCTTATTCATCTTTAAAATAATACATTACAGAACAAAAATGAAATGTAATATTTTTGCAAATTAAAGTCTTAATATTGTGCTTGTCTTGTGGAGTGACGCTGGTGCTGAAGTCTGTGCACATAGTCTCTGTTTCCCTGAGAGAGTGAGAAGACAGACACCTGTGATAAATGGGACAATGAATCCCAAAGTTGCTGGATACTAGGAAGTGACTGAGTTAAGGGTCGAGAGATAGATTCTTTGAATGGTAATGTAATCTGAGGCCCCTAGGGAACATCTGATGACTATGGAAGCAGCAGTCAGAGATGTGAATGGACCAAGTTGGGCAGGGCAGCTCCTCGGAGTGAGAAATACAAGAAGTAGACTCTCAGACCCCACAGAGCCCTGTTACCTCCTTCCAGAAGGACTCATAAGATCCATGCTTGCCTTCTGATCAGGAACTATATAGGATAAAATTGCATTGCTTTAAGTTGTGTTTGTAGTCTTTGACAGCAGTAATTGGAGGGTAATTTAGCTCTAGCAGATAAATGATGCTGAGTATACATTTCAGCATAGTCACTTCTGTCTCAGCATGGGTATACAATTATATTATTAATGTCTTTTCCTACTTTTAGCAAGTTTTGCAATACATATGTTTTTAAATAGTGGATTCTTTAAGACCTTATGTAGTATATTTTCTTTGCACATTATTTACCCAAATATATTTTTCCTTGTAGACTCTGAAGTGATGTGACAAATTATTTGTATAATTCATATATAATTACCTTGAATTATTTTTGTTTCCTCTTAGCACAGTAGTGGTCTTATATGTAAGTAGCATTTGCTTGTAGTTATAAAATATTCTAAGAGTTCAAAGGGTACTTTAGGTGCTTATCTTGAATTATGGACAAAATCATATAATTCTAATCTGCTTCTTTATTTAAAATATGTTACAGGACAAAAACGAAATGTAATATTTTTGTAAACTAAAACCTTAATATTAAATATTAGTTCCATAATATTTATTAACTTAGAAAAAGATTTGGCTTGAATTATGTATACTTACTCATGAAAAGTATAATACATTTCATATATTCATAACATATTCTTAACGGGTAATAAAAAAATCTAACAGTACAAATTATGATAGTTTGTATAGTAGTAAACCTTTGAAGTACATGCCAGGGGATTGTCTAACATCTCTGAAGCACTTCTTGAATCAAAATTCTGCATATACAAAAAGACAGCATATACTTACTATTTTTGACATTTGTGACACTAATAATGGTTCGGTGAGTACTTGCCATACAAGGGGGCGAACCTGAGTTCAGATCCCAGCACCCATAAAAACAAGGCAAGGAGACATGTGTCTATTGCTCAGTGTGGGAAGGCTGAAAGCATCCCTGAGACTTTCTGGCCAGACAATGTTATTGTTGTTGAATCAGTGAGAGACCCTATCAAAAAATGTGGAAAATGACCAAGAAAGGCATCCAGTCTTGGCTTCTGGCCTCTGCAAGCATGCATAAATGGATGCATGTGTATACAGCACAGCTACAAACACAGTCCTACATGAACACATGAATACACACAAAATAGTAGCTCATGTAAGACTTCCTCCATAAGGTCAGATACTCAGATACTATGATGCTGTGTGTCTTTCTGGTGCCACCACAAAGGTGACTAGATTACTGGTTAGCCTCTTTGTGGAAACCCATATCCAAACCCCGTCTTGTGAAAACCCATTTCCACCCCCAACTTGTGATTTGCTTCTTAGTTACTTATAGGATCATTATATTTGTAAAGTCCTTGAAGGAGCGGGCATCGTGCTTGGAAGAGGTAGTTAAAGGGGATTTGCTGAAGACACTGTTCACAAGGGCAGGATTAAGGCAAAGGCTAAGATACAGTCTGATACCTGTTGGCTAAGGACTATGAGAAGCCAGCCACAAAGCAGTCTGGGCGATGCATCTGAGCAGCCTCTGAGGTGTTACGTTGGGTAGATAGAGAGCATGGATTTACATGTGCTTGCTGATAAGGGACATTATTATTTCTAGGGTCTTCAAAAGACAACACTGGGAAATACATGTTATACCCATTACAGATTCACACATGACACATAAATTCAGACATACACATTTGCTTATTTAATCTTTGTCTTTGCACTTAAATTCCACAAAGATTGCACCATCTAATTCTAATCCAGCCCATGTGTAAGCAATCTGTTCACGGTCACACTCATTTTGACACTGAAGTGGATGCTGTTTCTATGGTGATTCCATTCCTTCTCCTCCTAATCCTTACTTGTTTCCAGATGCATCACTTTGGCAGGGCTTGGTGTGGTTGTCCCCTGTATCTCCCCTGTTCAGTATAGAATATGGCAAAATGCTTACATAGTAGATGTTTGATTATATTGAAGCTCTGGCTAAAAGACTGTTCATTGTAGAGCATAGTGTAAGTGTTGTTACAGAGGCCAGAGATTGAAGTGAATTCTGCATAAGATAGTTCAGCAAACACTGAAAAGTGTGCTTCAGATTATAGTTTTCATGTATTTAAAGCACTGAGAATCTTTTGCTGATTGTAATTTTCATTTTACCAGGCAGATTGCAATTTAATTTATTATACATATTTACTATGACAATTTTTGTGTCTTTTAGAAATAGTTGTTGCTGAAAGTGTGGTTGTTATAAAGAAACTGTTGCAAATGCAGCCTGCACAGCATGGTGAAATTATTAAGCACATGGCCAAACTCCTGGACAGCATCACTGTGAGTATCCCTGAGTCCTGCCAAACCCATTCGGTCTTCTTGTCTTAAATGGCTATCTCAAAGTGTAATGGTTAAGAAAGCTGTGATGTCTGAGTTTAAATTTTGTCTTTAAGATTTGATTCTTACCAGGTGGTGGTGGTGCACTCCTTTAATCCCAGCACAGGGCAAGCAGAAGCAGGCCGAACTCTGTGAGTTTGAGGCCAGTCTGGTCTATAGAGTGAGTTCCAGAACAGCCAGGGCTGTTACACAGAGAAACCCTGTCTCAAAAAATACAACAAACAAAAAGATTTGGTTATTTTTAAGAGAGGATTACAGACCTGAAGGAGGAAAGAAAAGAATGAGCCCAACAGTGTTGGGTTTGAATTGGACAGTACAATTTGAGGGACTTAAGTACAAATAGATAGATATTAAATAAGTATATGTGTATGCCTGAATTTATGTGTCACGTGTGAATCTGTGATGTGTATAACAACATATATTTCTAGTGCTTGTCTTTAAAGAAACTGTAGAAGAAATAGTGTCCCTTATCAGAAAACACATTGTGTGCAGTGATCTTCTGTTTTTAAAGAGATGTTCTTTCATGCTATACAGCTTAAATTTTAAAGTGTATTATTCAGTAGGATTTGTATACGTATGAAGGTGTGCAAATATTTTCGTTACCCTTAAGTAATAATCCCATACTTAAAGACCCTAACCTCCCTTCACTCTCTCCCCCCCAGCACCACTAATTTACTTTTTGTTTCTATGGTTTCTTTTTTCTTGATATTTTGTATAGGCAGATTCATATAGCGTGTGACCTTGTTTTGGGCTTCTTTCACTTAGCATATTTTCAAATTTATACTTTTTTTTTTGCATGGGCATACATGTTCAGCATCTGTGTGGAGGTCAGAAGACAGTTTGCAGGAGACAGTTTTCTTCTCCCACCACGTGGGTCTGGGGATTGAGCCCCAGTCCTCAGGCTTGGCACTGAGTGCTTCTGTTGAGCTCGAGAGAGCCCCAGTATATGTCTTTAAATTCCATTCTTTCCTCAAGGAAGCTGGTTTTCTTAGAGAAATGACTAGTTTCAGAGCTAGGATATAAGGTAATAAAATGTGATGTAAATTTGGACCATCGTGTTGAGACAGAGAAAGAAATGTGGAACTGTATTTATAGAATGATAGAGCCATATATAAAGAATACAAACGATGAATAGCAACAACAGCACAACCAGAGGGCCCAGCCTGAGGGTGAGGAGCTCGCACGGACTGTGAAAGGAGATTATTAGTGGATGTGTGGCAGCCTCCTTCTTCCCTGGAATGAGTGCATAATGAATAAAGCATTGAGCAAACAGCTAACTAATCTAGAAGAAATGATAGGATTAGAATTACCCTGTCGGTTGACCATTGAAATACTGATTCACTGGAGGATTCTAAGATACACTGCCAACTCCTTGGGAAAACTTAAGGAGTATCAGACTGTTGGCACAGCCTCAAAGTGTGTCCCCACAAATTACTTACAAATTTCAAAGGCTGGAATCATGACTTACTGTGATGTCCTGGCCAACACTATTTTAATCACGTGAGCAAGGAGAACATGTCATCATGTAGGTGCCTTTTGAGATGATATATGAAGCATGATGACTGGAAACATAATTAGGAAATGTAAAACATACTCATGCTCAGGCTATTTTTTAATGTGACTGCTCCCTAGATGTCAGTTACCAAGGAAAACACAGGCAGTGCTTAGTGTTGTGACATTCACTTTCATCCCAACACTCAGGAGTCATAGGCAGGTGTACCTCTGCGAGTTCAAGGCCAGCCTGGTCTACACAGTGAACTTCAGGCCAGACAGGGTTAATTTGGGTGTCCACCATAGAGGATATCTACATTGACTGGAACATGAGATAGGTCCTAGTAAGATCCATGGCTGTGCCAGGCAGTGGTGGTGCACACCTTTAGTTATATAGCACTTGGGAGGCAGAGGCAGATAGATCTCTAAGCTGAAGGCCAGCCTGGTTTACAGTAAGTTCCAGGACAGCTAGGGCTGTTACACAGAGAAACTCTGTCTCGAACCCTCCCTCCACCCCAGAAAAGAACCATGGCTATAATAACTAATGGATGTGCATGGAGAACCCCAGATGGGGGCAGTTTGGAGATGCACAATTAACTGTAAATAGTTATCACATATGATGTCATCCAAAAGCAGTAAATTTAAGCTACTGAAAGGAAAGGGCATAGTTGAAATTCTGATAGAGAACTAAAAGTCTTGAATAATCTTAGAAACCTGTATTGATGCAGATGATATGGAGGTCAAATTAATGGGTTTGAAGGTCTCAAAGGAAGAACATTAAGGGGATGCAGAGATCATTTTGTGTTAAAAAGCACCAAGTGAAAGTGGAACATCATGGTGAAAAGAGTGGGTTTGGGTGGGGAGAATTTTATCTTTATAGTAGAGAGGTGTGCAGCTGGGAGAGGAAAGCAGGAATGTGGGGTTCTCTGTCCCCAAATTGCTTGGGCAGAGTTCAGCTAACATTTTGCTAGTGAGCTTGTTCAAGCCCTATCAGAAAGAAAGAGGCAACTGTGAGAGCCTCAGGATGTACCTGCTTGTCCATAAAGTTATCTGAGACACGTTCAGGCAAGCCTTGGCCTTCCTTGGAAGAAAATGTTTTGGGATTCAACAATATCCATGAACCGTTGTTGAGTGATTGTGCCAGCAATTTGAGGGACAGAAGTGTTGGCATATTAGCCAAGTGGAGGCTTCCTGCAGGCCTAGATTGTGAAGCTGGCTTTTGATGTTTATTTTGTCGGAAGTTAACCATTTACAATCAAAAGGCCCTAATCAAGTAAAAGGTTAAAAAATAAGGCAGGGAAACAGATATTTAGCAAATGTGAACAGAAAATGACATTTGATGTTAATTAGAAGTGTTTATATGAAAAGGAACATTATAAAATGAAAAAGAGCCAATGCACAAAGGAACTAACAAATCTAACCTTGTTTGTGTGAAACATGGCAATAATATGAATATATGAGTAGGAAAATCTTCTCAGAATGTGGTATACGTGTGTGTGTGTATTGTAGTGCTGGGGCTTGAACCTAAGACCTCACAAATGCCGAGCAAGCATTGTACCACTGAACTGCACCCCACTATTAAAACTATACTTTTAGATCAAAGAAAGAATTTATCAAATAAATGTAGTTTTCCTATAAAAAATAAGCAAAAGGAGATGGATAGATGGATTAGCAGTTAAGAAGATTTGGTGCTTTTCCAGAAGGCCTGAGTTCAGATCCCAGTACCCATGTTGGGTGGTTTACAACTTCCTGTAACTTCAGTTCCAGGGGTCTGACACCCTGTTCTGACCTTTATGTGTACCTCTGTGTGTGACATATACAAACACATCTCTCTGTCTCTGTCTCTGTCTCTGTCTCTCTCTCTCACACACACACACACACACAAAACTAATAATAATAAAAAATAAAATAAATCTTAAGAATATCAAAATTGAAGGACATGGATATGTCCATAGGGCATACAGAAAGGGGAAGCGGGGCAATGCGGTTGCTCAACATGTTATGATGCTTGCTACCATGATGACGTAGGTTGAATCCCTAAGACCCACAGGGTGGAAGGAGAGAACTGTCCTCTGTCCTCTCCACATGTTCACTACAGCAGCCTCCCCACTCCTCACCTGCCAAGTAAATAAAAACAAAAGAAAAAACAATAAAGGAACAAAATGAAACAACATAAGAAGCTAAGAAGAGGAATCGAGGTTAAAGGGTATTCTGATTTGCAAAAAAACCCAAAAACATTCAGTTCAATAAATAAATATTTGATCTGGGCTTCTAAAACATCACTGAAGCAGAGCCCCCTTTCTGATAAGGCAGAGAGGAAGCCAGCTCTGAAGCCTGGGTTATTGCTGTGCGAACTTGAACTTTAAGGAGTGGAGCTGATGATGAGGTGTCAGTTGATGAGCCATGGCAGGAGAGAAAACTGACCCACTTGAAAAAGACAGTTGTTTTGCAGAAGGCTAGAAATGGTTGGGGAGAAACATCAGAATGTGACGGGGGAAGTAGCAGATAGAAGCCTGAGTCAGAATGGGGTGGATTCAGTTCTCAGAATCTCTCTGTCTCTGGTCACAAGAGAGATTTTCATAAGAACAGCAGACACGAGGACTTGGAAGCAGAAATGCAGCTGTTAGTCTGATCTAGCTTCTGGGAGCTGCGGACGGACTGAACTCTGCCTGAGAAGTATAGCCCACGATGATACCCCCTCCTGATTCTATACTTTGAAATGTGGACTGATGTGTAAACTCAGCAATTTCAAGAGAAGCCAGTCTGACCCATGAAAGGGCCCCAGTACAGTATTAAACATCTTTGCTGAGGGTCCAAAACCCTGGCTAGGGCAGCATTTTAGGCAAATATCTCCCTGGAAGGAGTAATAACAGAACTGAAAGCCAGACCATCCAATGAGGCATAGTGTATGGGACCAGACAAGAAGGAGCCTGTATCCTCCCTGAAAAGTCTGACTCTTGTGGAAACAGCAAGAGGCAGGAAGACATTGTGTGATGTGGTAGCAGAACGGGACAGAGTTGCATGTTCCTCATTGGAGCAAATGATGCCCACTCCACCATGATATGTGGACTATGATGGGTGAGGGAGTGCCCCTTTCCATATCCCTGGCTCCCTTTGGCTCTTCCCAGTGCTCTAATGGGAACTGGAGATTTGGTTCGTACTTACAGTCCTGGCACTACCACTGATGATCTGTGACATGTGGGCAACGCTTTGCCCCTGCTGTTGCTCCAGTGTCTTTATATTTCCAGTGGAGTTAATGTTGGAGCTGCAGTGTGCTGCTCTTGTGGACATCTGAGAAATTAGCTAGTTTTCAAAGACACCGTGACAAACTGTAGGAAGGGACTCCTGGATGTTAGGTGTGCAGTTTTAAAAGGAGAGAATATTGATGGATTTTGTCATATAAAGACTGATTCCATTGGTTATTTAGGGGATAGCATAGTTGAAAATATGAAGACTAATGTTTACATTATTTTGCTTTTTGAGCTCATCCAGATGAGAGTGATAATGGCTGTGGTAGTCATCTTGTGTGTTCTGGCTGGCTGTAACCTTCATTTGTAATGAGTAAGACTTTTGCAGGAAGGTTGCTCCAGAATAGCACACCTGAGGACTGCTGTAGTGGGTTTTGCGTAGAGTTTTCTACGACAGGTGTCATGAAAGAACACTTGGGATGTTATTCTGGACGGACAGCTGAGTAATTCTTAAGTGGCACATAATGCACATTGGCCAGATGCCTCACTGTTTAACAAGCCCCCTCTCACTGCACCCTGACACTTTAATATAAGTCAGATCTAAGGTTTCATGTATATCGAGTCCAGATACATACAGTTGGGATCTGATCTGCTGTTAGTTAGTGTGCATTGTGTTGATGTCTCCTGATTCTGCCTTTGACAAATTTAAATAAATAAAATTGATGATTTTGCAGGATTTACTTTAGACTGTTGACCGGTGCAGTGGGCTGTTGTTGAAGCACAATAGCTTTTAAATTGAACTGCTCACAGAGCGATCTGTAAAATCTTTCTAGATGTCACTATAACCACGGTGGTGGGGGAGGAATCATCATTTGTTTTTTGCAGGCAAGTTAATGGGTTAAAATGGCAGTGGCACCTACATTCTCTGAGAAGGCTTGAAAAGTGCACTTAACCACTTTCTCAGGACATTTAAAGAATCACGCACAGTCATTTACAGTCCAGTTTGTCTTTGAGAATATTGCAAAGCAGAGGGTCATAAAAAGAATATTATTCTATGTTTGAGTGTGTGTGTTCATGTGCATGTGTTGTATTATTAGTTTAGTTTTAATTAACTGTTCCAATTTACTATGTGGTTGAAAAAACTGGAGAACAAAGGTAACTGGTTTGTTTTATTTGTAGTTTTAGTTGCGAGAGAAAAGGAAGGACTGAACTGGAAGATACTACTTCTCTAACTCTAGCCAGATGCACAAAACAATGGCCTTATTAGTTTCTTAAGGCCTTATTGTTTGGTCTTTATTTTTTTAATATCTTTATTATGTATACAATATTTTGTCTGTGTGTATGACTGAAGGCCAGAAGAGGG
>LOEQ01003505.1:109181-126392 GCA_001685075.1 Bramus lutescens
TTGGAAGAGCAGGCAATGCTCTTAACCACTGAGCCATCTCTCCAGCCCCGTCTTAGTTTTTTTTTAAGACCGTCTCATGCGGCCCAGACTGGCTGGAATACCTCCCTGCTTGCTGCCTACTGGGTGTTAGGATTCTAAGCCTGTGTTTCCCTGCCTATCTTCTGAAATTTTAATAAAATAGCATTATCAAAAGTTTGATATAATATTTTTATTATTTCATATTATAAAGAAGTGTCTACACTTTAAAAAATGTATGCTTAGGAATTTTATTAGCTCAGTTCTGGGAAATTTCAAATGTTATTCCTCTTATTCCATCACCATCTTGAATTTTTCCATTGTTAGTATTGATTTATCAATTTTTAGTTCTTTCAAATACTATAAATGCTTATAGTATTAAAATGCTGTTATTTTAATCTTAATATACACATGAGTCTGAAATGTTTTAACACCTTCCTTTTGTGATTATTTTATAATGTCAAATAGAATAAGTTTGTTGTCAAAAGAAAAATAATTAAAATTGCACAATAGATTTTGTTATGTTGTACAACTCTGATTTCTAGAATTGCAATATAAAGTAAAATATTTAAGAAAAATAAATCTAGCATAACTGAACTCTGAGTTGCCTATATATTCTCATTCAGAATTACCTCTCATTATGGAAGGCCACTTGAATTGCTCTATGCTGGAAACTTAATGCACCACTCAATTACTATTCTTTAGCCCAATTTAAAATAATAGATTGGGAGTAAGGTCTTAATGCAGTGTAACCTTTGGAACATTAGAAATAACCTCTTTCTTTCCAGAAATGAGTATACAGTAAGGGTATTAGTTTTATCACACTGCATGAATAGATTTGACATAGCCCTTAGGCCCCTTTACATTGCTTAAGTAGACTGATTTCCTTTCTAAGTTCTTTTTAAGCATGAGTTAAAAGTTGATGCTGTTACAATGTTAGGAAATGTAGACTTCTTATTTTCAAGCATTCTTAATGACCTCTGATTCTGTTGACTCAGTTTAGATACGTTAATATTTTATATTATTACAATCATTATTATGCAACAAATAGTTAAAGAGTTTAGCTTGACCAAATGTAATTTTATTACGTTTTGCTTTCTTCCTTTGAAGTCAAAGTGTGAACATCTGTGTAACTGTGCTGGAAGCAGTAGAACTTAGAGGCATTGCAAAGGGACTCAGGAAAGGCCTGCCGTTGTTCTAGTTGGGCTACCGCTTACAGTAGCCATCAGATTTCTCACTTAGAATAAAAAGCATATTTTCTATGCTAGGTGAAAATGTTCACAGGAACTAATTTACATGCCCTCTCAAATTCCCTTTGGAATAGGGGAGGGTACAAATAAGCAAATAGTAATAAAACTAATTTGCATACTCTAAAATGTTGGTCTTAATGGTTCTGATGGAAGGTTTCCAATTTGTAGCAAGGCAGTGATTTTTAGGAAAACAAATTATATTGAAGTGTACTTTATTTTTAAAATTATAATACTAAAGTGCTGTACAGCCCGCTCCTGCCACAGCAACATGAAACAGTGACAGGAGCAAGCTGGACTCCAAATGGACCTAGATTCTAGACAAGTAGTTCTTACTTTACTAATTTTTTTCCCAGGGCATTTCTTTGAAACCTTTTTTTAAATTCTTATTTATGTAAGGTGTAGGGGTGTTTGCTTGCATGTGTGTCTGTGCACCTAATGTGTGCTTGGTGCCTGTGGGGGCCAGAAGTGGACATCGAATCCCCTGGGATTGGAATTACAGATGGTTGTGAGCTGTCATGTGGGTGCTGGGACTCAAACCCTATGTAAGAGCAGCTGGTGCGGTTAACCACTTGAGCCAGCTCCAGTCCTGAAATCAGCTCTAATGAGATTTCCTTTGTGTCTGTACTTGATAATTCAAGCAAACCTTAAAAGTGTTGAGCAGCTCTTAGATACATATGTCCAGTGAGTGAATAAATGGGGTCCTTACAGTTCTCAGCCTTGTCTGTGCTGATGTTGAGTGTGTGACTATCCGTTTCTAATCATGCCATCTGCTTCTCCTGTTAGGTTCCTGTGGCTAGAGCAAGCATTCTTTGGCTAATTGGAGAGAACTGTGAGCGAGTTCCTAAAATTGCCCCTGATGTTCTGAGGAAAACGGCTAAAAGTTTCACCAGTGAAGATGATTTGGTGAAGTTGCAGATTTTAAATCTTGGAGCAAAATTGTATTTAACCAATTCCAAACAGGTAAGACACTGATCCTCTTAATCCTGACAGGTGCTACCTTTACTCTTACCAAGCCCCTGAAGCCTCTCCACGAGTTAACCCATGCACTTGGTAGTATTGGACCCTGTTTGTAGTAGGTCCTAAGGTGGATGGTGGGAGTGCCCACAAGTCATTCTGATCTAGCAGTGGAGAAAGCAGACTTAAGAGGTGTGATACAGGTGTTGAGATACAGTCGTGATGAGTGAGTTCAGGAGGTCTGGTGTGGAAGAGGTCAGAGAATAATCATGAAGGGCAGATGTTTGAGAAGGGCCTGGAGGATGTCAGTGTACAGAACAAGAGAGGGTGTGGACAGGGCAGAGCCATGAAACACCTTGTGGAATTTAGGAGATCTGTAGAGATGCATTCATTAAAGTGTGTACTATGATCTGAATTAGTGTTCCTTTATCTAATGTGATGGTTTAAGGACTTGAGTTCTTTGACATTTTTAGTTCAAGAGGGTGGAGTCCTTCTATATCACATCTAGTGGCTCATATGTAAGTTGTTTATTATTATTTTGTCATTATGAATATTACGAACATTATCATCATCATTATTATTAAGCCCTTTTCCTTATAGTGGCAAATAACCAGTATCTGAATGGAGTACTCTTCATTTGGAAGTTTTAGAGTGTGTTTAGAGTTTTTTCACTCAGTGAATTTGAAGGCCATTCTGGTTGCCCTCATGTTTTTCTTTGAGCTAAATCTTTTTCATGACAGCTTTGGAACACAGTTTCTGTAGTATACTATTGGAGATTTCAGAGTGATTCTTCCAGATAATTACAGATGAAAATACAATGCTTTTTAAAAGTATTTACTATTTCATATTTGAAATGATGTAAAAATAGATGACGTGTCCTGTGGAATTGTGTCCTATTTCCAGCATCTCTTGCTTGTTTAATAAAAAGGGATGTTGGGGAAATTACTTAGCACTAACAAATGGTTTTATGCACCACTAGTTGGATAGTACTTTTTAGTTATGTGGTTGACTGATATGATTGCTTTGACTGAAATGTAGAAATACTTCTACATGTATTTATTTTAGCCATTTTAAAACTGAACATGTAAGAGCAGACCAATACTTAGAGCTGGCTTTACACAAAGTCCTAGTTCTTATCTATAAACCTCATCTTGGTGACTCACTGCACCTCTCCAGAACTTGCACTGAATTACAGGCTTCTAGGGAATGTCTGTCGGTTTTTATAAGACATAATACATTGTATTTATCTGTATGCATAGAGAATAGTTGAATAATAAATTTTGTTTCTTCAAAATGTCTATTCTTGCTGCAAGGGAAATGCCCCAGTCAGTAAAGTTCTTGCTGTACAAGCCTGAGGACCTGAGTTTTATCTCCAAAGATAAAGATAAAATTAAAAAGACTGGGTGTGGCAGTCCGAGCTTGCTATTCCAGCACTGGGCTTGCTGTTCCTCCAGCCTAGCCTAATTGATAAGTTCAAGGTCAGTTAGAGACCCCTCCAAAAGACAAGGCGTGTGATTGCTCTGTGGGGCCAAGTCTTCACCAAGGTTGACAGTCTGTATTCGAACCCTGAGAACCATGTGGTGGGAAGAGAGAACCAGTTTCTGCAAGTTGCTTTCTAACCTCCACATCATTGTCATGGCTGACATGTGCTTTCACTCCCTCTCTCCTTGCCCCCTCTTCCCTTTTCTCTGAATGAATAAACAAACAATACAAATAATACAAAATTTATGGGAACAAGCAGAAATAAAATATGTGCTTGCCATTACACACATGTGTACACACATACGTACATGCAGAGAAAAAAAATGTCTTTTCCTGACCAAAAGAGTCAAAATAAGTTTAACATCCTGCAATAAACTCTAATTAGCATGGCCTTCCTAACAGTTACAAATAAGAAACTAGAAAGCAGAACAAAAGCACAGCTTCCTCACCACTCAGTGAGGAAACAATGCAAGAAGATGCTGCAGCCTGGCAGACCTGGACCTGTGGGAGCAGGACTCAGAGTGATGTCCACAGGTTTACCGTGTGCCTAATGATAGGCTACAGCCGGCACTGCACATGGTAACTACAGTAACTGCGTTCTAAAAGGAAAGGAGAGGGCAGCATGCAGTCAAACTGCAGACATGACCGATCGAAGTAAGAATTCTGGAGTGCTGAGAGTAGAAGAGCCTGTGACCATGAATAATCTGCCCTGGCCTGGGTGACTCCTGACACAGACATGTGCATGGTGCATTCAAAGTTACACTCTAAGAATGAAAGACCTAGCCTGAAATTTGAGGTGCAACCAGGAAGTAGAGCAAACCTATCATTAGTTGTGTGCTGGAAGTAACAAAAACCCAGTACTAATTAAAGAATGTTAATAGTGTTGAGAGTGGGGTCGGTAATGTAACATCTATACTTCAGATTTACTCAGGATGAGGGGAAACCACAGTGGAATGCTGTGGTTTAATGAACTTCAGGTTTCAGTTTGGAAAGCTGGAAGAGTGTTAGAATGAAAAAGGTTGCTAATGGTTGCAACAGCAGTATAATGCCACTGAGTTACAACCTTAATCTAGTGAATTTCATGTTTATTTAACCTCAGTTTAAAAGAGAAGATGATTGGGAAAAAATGACCAATTTTTAAGAAGAAAAAATGTCAATAGAAACCAAAGCTGAATTTGCAGATAAACATTTTGCAGCAACTGTTAGAAATTTGGTTAGTGATATAAGGGAAAGTATACTCCTAATGAGTGAAAAGAAATCTCAGGAGAAATAGAGTATTTTTAAAAATCAAATAGAAGTTATAAAATTGGACTGGACATGACACACCTTTAATCCCAGCATGGCAGAGGCAGGAGGATCTCTAGTACTGAAAAATAAAACATTTGGGAAACGAGTGTCTTTTCTGTGGGGAGCCAGAATGGTCCAGAACTTTCTCAGAGATCCTGATGAAAGGACAGAGGGAACTTGAATTCATTTTTTTTTCTTTTTTGCCTGGGAGTGAACTTGGCAAAACCAGTCCTGGGCTGGAGCCAGTGCCTTGAAAGAGTTTTCTGTTCTTAGGAACTTGGTTTTTCCTCCTAAAGAGGTTAGAGTTATCAGCCCCAAGACCACTGTGTGCTCAGGCCTTGTCGCTCCTGAGGTGCCCCATGTTCCCCTTGTGCAATGTTGTCTGATTATTCTAATGACTCTGTCCCATTTCTCCTCTGGAAGTGGTAGATAAGATGCTGTCCTCTTAGTTAAGTTTGGTTGACATAGACATAGCTTGTGGAAGACCTTCCAATACCAAACTTTATTTTCTTCTCTATCTTCTATATTTTTTATCTTCTGATCTCCTGGTCCTCTCTCTCTCAGGACCCTTTCACTGAAGATTAACCTACTGGTCGAGGGCATTTTCTTTGAGTGGTATATATTTATGTGTGACTCTTTTTCTGTCTTCAGAACTGAGCCCTTTGGGCAGCTGAATTCTGCTGGGTCCATTTTTCTGCTTTCACCACTATTTCATGCAGAAGAAATCGTGCACAAAATTCGCGTTATGCCCATATTGCTCTGGAATATGTCAGCCGAATTAGAACAAATATGTATTTTTCAAAAGCTTCAAGCATTACAGCAAAACTGTCCATACCTACTTCAGGGTTGTGACGGTGAAATGAGACCGTCCTGGCACGTGGTGGTACTTAGCTCATGGTAGGTCCTCTTTTTCACTTGAGCCCAAGTTCACATTCCTAATCAAGTGTTATATTTTTCTTAGAGGAATTGATATTTTGTAATAAAGGAAGCAGTTTCACTACCAATAATCATTTTCTTTTTCTGGAGAAAGCTACTGTTTTGGGCCTGTTCTGTTAAGAAAAGTGTGGTATAATCCCTCGTTTGCTAGTTAGTGTTAGTACAAGTATCCAGTGGACAGCACTGTTGAGTGGTCATAAGGAACTGTGTCACTGCATGTGGAGAATGCTGAAGGCTTTGTGACTTGTGACTAGTTGCTGATATCTGGACTCCTTGGGACAAGGTGTGGAGACTCAGCATGGGTTTGGTTAAAATGGTTAATAGCAATTCAAATAAATAAAGGGTGCTTTCTAAGAAACATTTGTAATAATGTCTGATGTTTTAAGTATTGAGATAAGTAATAAGTCAGTGTTTTTCCTGGCCCCTGTCTTTGTATGGCAAATTGCAAACTCACATAAAAAACATAGCAGGAAAATACACATATCTGTCTCTCCTTAGGAATCACTGTCAGCATTTGCTACACTTCTTTTAAAAGTGATAGCTCTGGAGCTTGAAGCTCCTGTTCACATTTTTCTTCTTCCTTATTGGTGGTGACCATGACTGTACTGTTGATGTGTTTCATTCAGTCAAGCTTATTTTCATTATGAATATGCATTAATAAAATCTTATTGCCTTGTATTCTGAAACGTATGTTCTACTTTATTATAGTTTTTCAGCCTTTCACATCATGTCTTAGAAATAGTGATATGTATAGATGTGGTTCATTTACTGTTTGATATTCTGTGAGATACTCAAGTTTCTACTTCTCTGCGACTTAGAAAGTGAGCACTTTTACTCATCGGGTACGTTTTGATTCTCAATGGGAAACTGGGTGAATTGTACTGATATTTTGGGGATCCCTCCTAAAGTTAGGAACACGTTTCCTGATTTGGATCTTTTCAGAAATATCCTTGCTTTGCTCTTTGTTCTCATTTGACAAAAGGATTGGGACTGTGACATTGCTGTGTGTGTGTGTGTATGTGTATGTGTGTGTGTGTCTCCCGCCACCCAACTAAGAAAATTAAGGAAAGGTGAATTAGAAAGGAAGTCCTGAACTAGGGCTATAGTGGTCTAGCACTTGCCTGGCGTACCTGAAACCCTCAGTACTTACTACTCTTACAAAAAACAAACAGATCTTATAGAAACCTTTCAAATTGGCAGAAAAGTTGTTGTTGTTGAATTAAAAAGCTCCAAGTCACAGAAAAGATCCTTTGGTCATAAAAGTACAGAATAGTAGAAATGCTTATAGTTACCTCTAGGGTAGGTTAAGAATTGAATGCAGTTTCCAAATGTATATATCAATCTCTTGTCTTTAAAAAATAACTGTTTTTATATTGAATGCTGAATTCTGCATGCCTTTTTGTGTTCTTGTAGTAAGAGCATCTTAGGTTAGTTTTATGATGATTTTAAATGACCTTTATTATTGTGTGCCAACGGTTACACCACATCCGTGCATCGTATGATGCCATTTTTGACATTAACAGACCATGTGTACTGCAGTGGGTCCCACTGTTACTTGATGATTCAGAAGCTGGGTCTTTGTGTAAGTGTAAGGGCCCCATAGCCATGGAGCTGCCTAATGACACATTTCTCAGGGCATATCTTTGTCATTAATGTGTAGTTGTATTAGAAGAACTCAGTTGTTTGAGTAAATATTTGCCATTTTATTACTTGTTAGAATATTCTGGTAAGGATATGGTGCTCATCTCTTAGATACTATAAATAGTAAGTTCCTTAATTTTTGTAATACTTACCCTCAGATTCCTTTTTCCTGTGTGCCAGTCACTATGAAGAGCATGTAAATAGTATTCGGATAGCCTTAGCCTTTAGCTGGTAACAGTAACAGTTTATTAAATCTAAGCAGAAAAATTAATCTAAAACGAAAATTTAATAAATTAGACCAGAGCATATTGAATATTTCTGTTAAAGTGTATTTTATCTCATTTTCTTGTTTTATATAATTTTTTATGTAACAGTGTTATTTAGTGTTTCAAACTGGACCCTTTGTGATGTTAAAATGCCTTTGTCATTTATTGAAATGTTCCCTTTCTAAAAGTTGCCCTGGAAAAATCTAATTTATGATGATTATCTCAGTTTCCCATCTAGTTAAGATGTGTCCCCAGTTTTAATTTTTAATGAGGCAATGTACTTAATAGTTATGTTACAATAACACACAAGCAGATTTATTCAACTCTGCTTTGAGCCTTCGGTTCAGTGATATGTTAGCTAAGTGTAGTGGCCCACACATCTGTAACCCCAGTGTTGGCAAGAGGGCAGGAACTAGATCCCTGGTGCACCTTGTCCAATCAGTTGATGCAATCCATGGCCCCTGGGTTCAGTGAGAGACCCTGTCTCAAAACATAAAGTGCAATGCAATAGAGGAAAACACCCAAGCTGATCTCAGGCCAAACACATACACATACACACATGCACATGTGCATGAACACATATACAAACACATACATTCATACAATCTGTATTTATATACAGATATTATGATATATAGAGAATGCATTGAAAATACTAGCAGTTTCATAATTTCTAATGATAAATTTAAATTTTGAAAAATACAAGACTTAAACACTTTCAAAAATACATTCTAAAGAGAAATGCCCGTGCATTACTACTGAAGACAAATAGCAAATTGATTACTATAGTGTGTCATGAATCATTCCATATAGATATGTCTTTTATGTTATTAAAATTTTTATTTTGAAAATACATCTTAATAGAACTGTTTTATAAGTCATAAATACATATTTTTAATTTTCAATGTAAATAATGTCTGCCAGTATATTTTAAAGGTTTAATTTTGTAAAACTTAGTTTTTAGGATTAAGGAATTTATAAGCAGAATATATGGCTGCCATTTAAAAAAGTTGCATTAGTAGACTTCATTTTTTGGGGGGGCGTTAAGTTGAGGTGCAGATTCTCAATCTCAATACTGAAAAGGACTTTAGCATTAACTAGTTAAGAATTTTCACTCTGATTCGAGGACAGGAATGGTTCCGTGAGTTCACAGCTCTCCTGTCCAGGTAGTTACAATTCAGTGTGCCACACCCTATCTAAGCTGATGTTGAGTTGCTTTTCTCCTATGCCAGGTATTAGCTAGTTGCTGTTCTTTAAACAGGACTCAGTCTTTACTTACAGATGAAGCAAAACAGGCAGCAGTTGGTGTAACTAGAATAAAGAGAGATCTACAAGCGTTTTATAATTCCTCCGTAACAGACCTATGCCATGGCTTTTAAATGCCTTGCTTCCAAAATAAGCCTGCTTCCTCTCCCAGTCAGTCATCCCAGCTGGATAGTATTTTAAGGAGTGCGCCACCCACGTCGCTGATCTCTGACGTATTATTCTAGCATTGTCTTTGCATCTCCCTGTTGTGATTGATTCTATTTTTTCTGTTTCTAGTGTGTGTAAAATGCTCTAATATAAATGATATACTATTCTTTTGTTATTTTTTATTTTGTGAATCCTATTTAGCTTATATTTACAATTGTACACATGTAGCCTTCTGAATTAAAATTGCCTTTTCATTTAAAAACACTGTAGTTTAACATACAAACCTATTTTGTTACATTCCAATTTTGGTTTGATTATTGTTAAAATCATCTCAATATATGTTAATGTAGTGCATTCAGAAGTTGACTTAGCAAGCCTGATTATGGTGTAAAAGCTTACGTAAATAAATAAATGACCAATATTACTAGAGGCTCTAAGCAGCATGGCGGAAAAATGGAAGAACTCTTTTACCCTAGTTTTTAGAGGGCACCAGCAGCTTGCTTTTATGAAAAAGTAACAGCTAAATGCACTGCAAATAATTTGCAGTAATCCAGTTCAGTGATTCATGTGTCTGCTTTAATGGGTCATAATTCAGGGTAAAGTAACTGAGTGCAGTCAGAGTGCAGACACTGCTTATGCCAGGGACAGTATCTCTTCATAAAGCACACCTCAGGAGAAGCCGTTTGCCAGCCCCTAATACTCTCTGATGTTTTGATGTCCTGCATATTTTTCCGATTAAGTTTTGAGTGCCATGTTTTTAGTTGTATTTCCACATTCATTATTCTCACGTAGACCCTTCAGCGGGTTTGCCATATATGATTATTTTTTTAATGATGCCTTTCTTTCCACTTCAGCAGTTTAATAATCTAGCACATGGCTGCTTCTCCGTGCTCAGCATTCACCTCCCCAGCACAGAAGAGGACATGTGCGTTGGCTTCGGAATCCTATTTGCCATGTTAGAGATGCATATTCCCCATGGAGCGACATTTGTTTGACATAACCATTCATTTTTATTACGTCTTTAAATATGTTTATCCAGAGTTATCAATAATCATAAATAACCGTATTTTCAACTTGTTCTGTTTTTTTTTTTCGAACAGACAAAATTGCTTACCCAGTACATATTAAATCTCGGCAAGTATGATCAAAACTACGACATCAGAGACCGCACAAGATTTATTAGGCAGCTTATTGTTCCGAATGAGAAGAGTGGAGCTTTAAGTAAATATGCCAAAAAAATCTTCCTAGCCCAGAAGCCTGCACCACTGCTCGAGTCTCCCTTTAAAGGTATATCAGACTACACAACTGTAAAACACGTTATCTAAAATTGTGTCCATGTGATGTGCTTCAAATGTATCTCCTAGAATACACGACTTCCATGTCAATCTATGAGAACAATGTGCATACACTGATTCATCTGTTCAAACTTTATTCTTATGTTTGTTAAACTTTGCATTTCTGTAGACCTTGTTTGCCTAAATACTTTCAGGTCCTCTGGTTTTTATTCTCAATAGGCAGATTAGCTGAACAGTAGATAAAATAGCTGTTTTGTTCTTGTAAGATACAGACTTTATTTCTGCTTTAAATGCTTTCATTTTCAGAGGGTGAAAGTCACCTTAATAGTAAGTTACTAATTAAATATCTGTGTACACTAATGTCAGCATCTCTAGGAAAAAATATTTCATACAAATATTTTTTAAGTTCAGTTTTCAAGGAAGAAACTTGTGTTCTTTCCCTCAGCTTTTTAAAAAGGGACTAATTAAATATCTTATCATTTAAGTAGCTACTGTAGTTCGAATCACGTGGTTATGTAGGTTGGTTTCCACATTGTTTCTTATTTAATTGTTGTAAAGCGGTAAATGCAACTCAGTTTGGTAGAAAAACTATTGAAATTCTGGATGTGTTTGTGCTAAGGCATGTATATGGATTGTTTAACTGCGCTGTCATTCCTAATATTCACAGTAAAGTAATTTTTAGAGAAGCTACATTTCAGAGCAACATCTCTAAACACACTGACTGATTAGCTTTTTTATTGACCATTATGGGGGAGATTATTGTAATCTATGGGCTGAAATCAGTTTTCCGACCTATGAAGAGCTTCCTGGTTTATATTTATTCTTTGACATTTGTGGTAATACGCCAATTGCCTTGAGTTCGATTATGATTGTTGTCTGTTATATTCAGCTCATATTGTTTATTTTCCATTTTCCTCCATTTTTTAATAGATAGGGATCATTTCCAGCTTGGCACCTTATCTCATACTCTCAACATTAAAGCATCTGGGTACCTGGAATTATCTAATTGGCCAGAGGTGGCGCCTGACCCATCGGTTCGCAATGTAGAAGTAATAGAGTCAGTAAGTTGACCTTTCTGAGATTAATTTTGTTCTAGCAATGAGAGCGTCTGAGATAACTACTTTTTTATATAAAAACCTTTGGGCCGAAAACGGAACGCTGTTCTAGCGATTCTGAATGTAATGTGTTAGATATACCTTGCCTTACAGGAACTAAATATTGTGGGTTTTCCGTGCCTTGTACGCGGACTGTTCTTTGCTTCAAGGAAATAGAGAAATGAATTCTCTGCATCAGCGCCAGCCGCATTTGTGCGATTGCATTTGTAGCTGTGTAGATTCAATTTCTAAGGTATTTAGTTTCAATGGATTGAGCTTTTTCTACTTTGTTAGAGATTCGTAAGCTTCCTGTCAATGTTTTTATAAATAATTTTTGCTGTTCTTTTCCAGAAAAGAAAAACCTGTACAAAATGTACTGGGTTTTCTATTGAGCCCGGTTTTAAGTGACACTTAAAAATAGGTAGGGAGCATTGTGTACCAAAGATGGCCTTGACGAGGGCACACTTAAAAAATGAGTAATACACTGTTTTCGCATTTGTTTTTGAAATTGCCATAATACTTTTTCTGAATCTTTTCTTAAAGGTACTAGCAGCTAGGTTTAAATAGAATATTGCCTGTTTATTGTTTTATAAATAAATGTGATAAAGAAAGGGATATTTTGCTTGTACTTAGAAATTGTGTGGAATATTTCTGTTGCTTTTTGTGGTAGGATTAATTTAAATGGAGCTGTTGAGAGTTACATTATGGATTTTTTTGATATAAGTGGCACAGTGAACTAGAATTTATATAATCAGAATTCTTTACCATTAACACCTGTTGGAAAGTTCGTTAGCCTCATTGTTCCCCTTCCACATGCAAAGGAAAGAATCATTATTACTCTAAACACAATCCCTTTAATGAGCATATGATTTCCCTGAGAAATGGCTTTCTTTTGAATATGAATCTTTTGCTGGCTTTGAACATATCTGGCAGCAGATGATTGATAAATATCTCAATTTAGAGCCCTGGTGGTAGATGTTTAACAAACATCATCTTGCTTAAGACTCATAACAATATTCTTTTTTTCCCCCTGAGACAGAGTTTCTTTGTGTAGCACTGACTGTGCTGGAACTCATTATGTAGACCAGGCTGGCCTCAGGCAGATGTCTGCCTGCCTCTGCCTCCCAAGTGTTAGGATTAAATCGTACATGCCACCAGGCCCAGCTCAGTATTTCCATTTCATTGAAGAAACCAAGCTTTAGAGAGCCTAAGTAAATTCAGGTTCCCATAGTTCCTGCAGAGCAGAATTGTGCTCCTCGTCTGCTGTCTGCTGTGCTCTCTGCATACTTTTCTGTGATGGAGGCAAGGATGCCTGAGCTTGTTTGCAGATCTGTGTCATTCTCAGTGCTTGCTGCCATCATTTTCACATTTTAACAAACTATCTGTGTAGCCAAGAAAATCTAANNNNAAAAGTTATTAAAAAAAAAAACTGGGGCTTGGGAGGTGGCACAATTGGTAAAGTGCTTGTCATGCAAGCATAAGAACCTGTGTTTGGTCCCCAGCACCCACATAAAAATCCCACTGTGGTGGTGCCCATCTATGAGCCCAGCACTGATGAGGTGGAGACACATGAGGCTCTTGGCATTCGGGGCCTTCCTATCTGGCTATGACACTGAGTTCCAGGCCCAGAGAGAGACCCTATCCTATTCATGAAAATATTTAGCACTGACTCTGGCCTCCGTACTCAACATGAACACATAAAACACACATGTTAAAAATAAAGCAATATGATGAGTGAAAGTTATGAAAACTCATTTTTGTGTGTTCCTCCCTGCAGCTAAGTTTGCTTGGGTTTCTCCCCAGTCTCAGCACTGTTCAGGACAGTTGCCTTATTGTACAAGTTCTGTCAGATACAAGGATATGGAGACAGTGTTCTTTGCTATGAGTCTTCTGCAGACATTCTCTTCCCTGATAATCATGCTTGCTTGCTGTTCTGGTGCTGTCCTTTTCCTTAATGGGGTACATAGTGTTTGGCTCGCGTAGAGCAGTCCTTTTATTCTCCCACCACATCCACTCTCTCTTTACCATCCTCTCCCCTCTGGAAAGGGTTTAACTTCTCAGAAATTGATAGCGATGCTGTACAATTTAATTTTGTTTCTGTAGTGTTCTTATATGGATTGACTGGCTTCTTCCATTTTCATGTGTTCCAAGCACTAACTCTCTTATAGAGATGGTGCCTAAGTAACCTGTTTTCTTACCTTCATTTCATTGTGTAGTTCAAGAGAGATTCCTGAAATTAATAACTTATAAAAAATTATTATAGCTGATGGAACCAGATTAAGGTATCCATTTAAGCCATATAACAAACAGATTCATTCTACTGGTCTCTGAGATGGGGCTTAAAATGTTCTGCGAGGGATACAATGAAATATAAACGGAACGTAACTAGTTCTATTTTGAAATACATCCATACCTGCAGAGTGGTGTTCAGATTGTCCTTTTTGCTGTGCTCAGTGCCTCTCCTCCCCCCTGAAGTCATAGAATGCATTTGTGCACATGATACACTGTATTATTCTGGGTTTACTATCTAGTGATCTTCTAAGGTCAAATCTCATTATTATGAAATATAACTTAGGAAGAAAAATGGCTGAGGCTTAGATAATCTGACATTTTAATCAAAACAACAGGGAGCCTAGTCAGGTTGACACTAGAAGTCACTTTGAATTACACACCACCATTTCTACTATATCAGATATAACATATATTTATATTAACATATCAGTAACTTTTGTGGCTCCTTTAGAGTTTTTTGTTTAGTTACAGAAAATCCTTTTTTTCCAGTTACACAAAGACTCTTTTGCATATCAAAGACATTTTGCTTTGTAAACACATAGACAACTTGCTGTGTAGAGGACCTTAGCCTCTCTATCTCTTCTGTTCTCGCTTACTCTGTCATGGCTGTCACACCACAGTGGATTAAATGTTGTAGGCTTTGTCCCTTAAATGTCTGAAGCTATGTGAATACAGAAACTCATATATTCATATAATTTTTATTAGTTTCCTTCTCATTTTCCAAGTAATTTTTTTTCAGGCTACTGAAGCTTCTCTTGGGCAGTTAGGGTTGTGAGCATTAATATTTTTGTTGTTTGTATTAGTATTTTAAAACATATTCTCAGAAAATTGTAATGTGCCTTCAGTGTTGAGGACAGTCCTTAGATTAGAACCTGTGCCATGCTGTAAATTCCTTTATAACACATACACTCTCTCTGTCTCTGTCTCTCTCTTTCTCTCATCAGGCTGGCACACATGGAAACTCAATTAAAAGTGTAATATAAATGAGTCTTTTTGACCTTTTAAGAAATCTACATTTTCCTGCTTTGTAGAAGAGAAAATATGAAACATAATTTTTCCAAGATAATCAGGGTCACTGTTATGACAGGTTTATAGTAAAGACTTCTCCTAATGCCATATTTAGTGAACACCAAAGACCATCACTTACTTAAGTGCAAGCAAATATTTTCAGAATATGAAATTCAAAGCTTCAAGGGTGTAATAGGTATAAGTAATACTTATTACAGACACACGATGTTTCAGTGTATAGGGTTAGAAATTCCCACCTTGGGGAAGAAAAAGACAAGTAGATCACATAGCATGTTATAAGGCAGCTAGCACTATTTTTTTTTGAGGAGTTGGAGTTGTGCTGAGATGGAGTAGCTGAGGGCAAGGCCCTCAGAGAGAGCAAGTCTAGGAGTCTTTGGAGGAACAGTAAGAATTGGCTGGAGCTGAGTATGCAAAAGGAAGAGGGAGTGGGAACAGCTTGTTGAGTTTGGTCAGGCAGACTGTTGTAGACTGCCTATTTATCTGGGTGAAATCAAGAATCACCAAGGTTTGAAACCAGAGAGTAGCTGGACCCCGACGCTACCTGCTGTGTTCAACAAGCTTTGGTTGGGGTTAGTGGAAAGGAGAAGCAAGATAAGCAGTTAGGAACGTGCTGCAGTAATCCAGGAGAGACGGGGGCCCAAACCAGGGTGGAAGAGCATTTCTCCATGGCTTAGGCACTGAGGCTATGGGAGAGAGAAAGTTTAGCTCAGGAAGATGTTCACTTCTGCCTACATTCACTGCGGTTTGCTTGCTTTTGTCTAAGTGCCAAGCTATCAACATATATTATTGGTACCGTAGGTTAAGTTTTTTCTGTGGACCAACAAACACAAACCTTTGTTAAGTGATCTGGAAACATAGCATGAATGATTTAACAGTGGACTCTGAGGGGAGTGTATGTTTTGTCTTTAGAAGTGGATGACTTGCTGTTCAGACTTGTAACAGTTGCTTTCTCTGTTGAAGTCTCAGACTTTCTTCTGAGTTCATAGTGAACTTAAACAATTATATTTGTCAGGAGTCTGAATCACTTAGCAATAATTCATTAATGTTTATTTTGTTTATGTAAACAGGCAAAAGAATGGACCCCAGTTGGAAAAACAAAGAAAGAAATCCCTGCTAAGAAATTTTACTCTGAATCTGAGGAGGAGAACGAGGAGGAGGAAGGGGAAGAGGAGTCCTCTGACAGCAGCAGTGATAGTGGTGGGCCTTGTCATTTATCAAACTGTATTATTCATACTATAGATTACATGTGGATGCCCCTTATCTTTTCCTTTCTTTCACCCGCCATCTTGTTACTAAATTTAAGACATGTTAGAATTCATTTCTTTTCAGAGCTAGGAAATTGAGGGCCATATGCAGTGAAAACATGAGCAGTGTGGATTCAGAACCCTGGGCTTCAGCTGTACCAGCCAAATAAGGCACCTGCTTTTCCATCTGATAGAGAAGACTTTAAAAGTACATCTTTATGGCTCACAACTGTCTGCAACTCCAGCTTGAGGGGACCCAACACCCTCATACAGACATACATGCAGGTGAAACACCAATGCACATAAAAATAATTGTAAAAAAATACACCTTTAATTCCAGCACTTGGGAGGCAGAGGCCAGCATGGTGTGCTTTATTTTATACTTTATACACCGTCTTCATCCTATTTGTTTATAAGTTGTGCCTGTTCCTAGATTAGCATTGTTCAACGTCTGAAATTCTGTTAACATTGTGGCTCTTCGTGAGCTTGTCTAAATAGCACAGTACTGCATCCTGTGGTCTCTGTGAGGGGCTCTACTGTAGCTTCCAGAGGAAAAGCAACCACCTAGTACGAGCTGCACCCAGATTGTTGTTGGCTCCCATGTGATGGCAGGGAGACAGTGACTGCAATGCTGTNCCCCCCCCATTTTGTTCTTTGTGTGGGGTGGTTGGATGGGTAGGTGTGGTGCATGCCTGTGTGAGAGCAGTCACCTGTGCATGCACGTGTGGAGGTCAGATGTCAATGTCAGGCCTCTTTCACTTATTTTTTTAAATTTTGCTCACATGTATTCATTTGCATGGGTGAGAGGGAGACACAATCCATGGCCCTTGGGTGTGGAGATAAGAGGGCAGCTGGGAGGAGTCACTTCCCTCCTTCACCATATCGGCTCAAGGGATGAAACTAAGTTTGGCAGCAAGCACCATCTCTCTGGCCCTGCCCCTTATTTTGTGAGGCAGTCTCTACTAGAGCTTACTGCTTTCTCGAGGCTGGCCAATCAGCAGCACTCCCCATCC
>LOEQ01003506.1:0-23781 GCA_001685075.1 Bramus lutescens
GAGAGAGAGAGAGAGAGAGAGAGAGAGAGAGAGAGAGAGAGAGAGAGGCTGTGTCTCACAAAAGAAAAAAGTTGGGCCTACAAATCACGTTTCAAGATGAAATTTCCAAGCATCTGTTTTCTCATGACTGTGTTTTACACAGAATGTCTAACTTCTCCCAACACACACACACACACACACACACACACACAGTGTTTCTTGTTTTTCAACTATTTCCTAGATCAGTAAAAGGAATTCCTGTTTAAGCCCCACCCTTTCTTCAGAATCCTAAGCTTCCGATGTTTTCAGAAGTCCTATCAGCAATTCCGCTGCAATGCTCATGAATCCCCACTGGTCTCATTGCTTTTCTTTGTCATTCTCCTGTCTGCCTGATAGCCGCAGATTTACAAAGAGAGGTTATGGGGAACCGATCAGTGGTTGGTCTGTTCTGATGAAATGGTGAAATCCATCTTGAAGTGATCTGACCACAGTTTAAATGACTTAAAATGCCTATGTGGACATCACATGACAAAATAAAACAGAGCATACTTGTAATGTCAAATGCTCATCTCCAGGATGGCCCCAAGCTTTCATCTGACATTTAAATCCCCCAGCAATCCTTAAAGCTGTAGAGACTTGCTAACGGGATGGTACCGTAGAGAACAGGGACCCGCACAGAGCACATGGAAGGATCCAGACTCAGTTCAGAGCTCTTTCAGAGCATGGCTCAGTGTCACCGGAGGGCTTTGGTGACTTTTCAGCCTAGTCACTGGCTTCTGCACCTTCCTGTGTTCCGTGTTGTGCAGCCTTAACTAGACAAGCAATTCATGTGTTCCCCCCACGGGGCCTTGGTCCTACCCAAAGAAATGCTAATACAATTGCTCTGAAATATTGTCCTGGCTTGTGGATTTTCCAGTTTTAATTAGGTTCTGATAAATAGCTAAAGTTAAAAAACACTGCCCCACTATTAGTGAATTAAGCAACAAGCCAGCTAATCTCAGTGAGGACCTCCTTCAGATTCTGTTCAGATGATATTTTAGAGGGGAAAAAACCTAGAAGGGTCTAGAGAGATGGATCAGCTGTTAAAAACACTCGTTGCTCTTACAGGGGACCTGGGTTTGATTCTCAGCACCCACATGGTAGCTTACAACCATCCACAACCCCAATTCCAAGGGATCCTGTGCCCTCTTCTGACCTCCTTGGGCACCAGGCACACACATGGTACACATACCCACGTAGACAAAACATCTGTACACATAAAATAAAATAAAATAAATAATCTAAAAAAAATTAATGATATTTTATGCTAGTATAAATGTAAGCTATTGGTTATAGCTCGAATGTAAATATAAATTGCTAGGAAGTATATATTGTCTCTGAATTTAATAAATATATTTCATTGAAAATCTACTTTTTAAAGACTTAACAAATCAATTTATCTTTAACATACTATTATTTCTGTCCATGTTTACAACCTAGGACTTTTTTCCTTATTTATGTGTGCACATATACACATGTGGAACCAAAGCCCAGCCCAGGGTGTGGTTCCTCAGCAGCTGTCCACCAAGCTTTCACCGGCCTACAGCTCACTGATGAGGTTGGGCAGTGTGGCCAGAGAGCCCCAGCGTCCTTCACTTGGTTTGTCTCCCCAGCACTGGGACTGCAGGCACACCGCCATGTCCAAGTTTGTGTGTTTTCTTGTTTTTACGTTATGTGTGTTATGAGTGCATACACGCCATGGCACTCATGTAGAAGTCAAAAGACAACCTTTGGGATTCAGTTCTATCCCACTGCTGGTTCTGAGGATGGGACTCAGGTTGTAAAGCTGATGCAGTTTGTCCTTTTACCCACTGAGCCATCTTGCGAAAACATCTGACCATTTTGTCTTGAGTGCTGAGAACTGAACCCAGACCTTCATGCCTGTATTGCACACACTTGCCAAATGTGCTCTTTCTCCAGCCTCTATTTCTTTTGTTTCATTTTTGCTCGGTTCTTTTTGTGTTTCTCCCTTTAAAAGGTTTCATCTTGGGTTAGAGACTTGGCTCCATGGTTGGGTGCACTTGTTGGTCTCCCAGAGGACCCAGGTTCGATTCCCAGAAACCTCATGACATCTTGAAGCTACCTGTGACTTCAGTATCTGGTGCCCTCTTTTGACCTCTGTGGGGACCAGAAGGCATATGGCACACATTCATGCATGAAGGCGAAACACTCATACACCTAAAATCATAGAATAAATAAATCTTAAAAAAGTTAAAAATTAATAGATTTAAAAAAGTGTTTGTTCTTTAGTAGCTGAGTGTTGGATTTGAAACATGATATTTAGATGAAACCATCTCACCAAGAAATACTGTCATCTGCTATAAAAGTCCTGTGGGTAGGACTGTAAATATCAGGCTGGGGATGTGGTTCAAGACAAAATTAGAACGAATGTGGAGACAAACCCTGTCCCACCAGTGCTGACGTTGTGTGTCACCTTATGACAACTCTTCCTTCATGCAAACTTTCCTCGTAGAATGCTGTGAGGTTCATTGACAAGAGCAACTATCGAGAGATCTGGGAGAATGACTGGCTAAAAAAAGAAGTAAGTAGAACGTGTCTAAATAATTCTCCCTATTTTTTTTTCTTGAACTGGCAATGACCTTTAATTATAAGGTTGAAGTCATGAGACAAGCATGGACTTTTTACTGGCATAAAGGAATGTCCAAGAAAACCCTAATCCTATTATATTGTTACTCAACAAATGCCATAAGTAATCTCAATAATAACCAGCAATAATTTGGAGACTTAATCCACACTGTACACCCACATCTTCACTGTGTCCTAAATCCAGGCTAGTGTTTCTAGTGAGCCTGCCTCCTGCTGGGTTGTGGGCAAAGCTAAAGGATCATTCCGGCTCCTAGTTCAAGTCACCCCTGAGTAACTTATCACCCTTTGGAAGTGTGTCCAGCCTTTTAGACTTCCTTTCCTCCCCCTGACCTGACCTGATGCACAGGGCAGAATGGCTTACATTACCTTTGGCAAGCCGGTGGCCGGCTCGCACTTAGACCCAAGCGGTTCCCTTTGGATCCCGGCTCCCTCTGCCCTTCAGCCCTGGAGGAGGTGCTCTGGTCTTTTCCCTATACTAGGATATTATGTTGTGGTCCAACGCAAACCCACAGTATAGCCATTTACCTGTGATCAAGATGTCCTTGAAGGACCTGTCCCTCTCCAACATGTCTGCTGAGCGGGGACCTGCTCCTCGGGCCAGGCTGTGTGGCAGTCAGTAAGGACTTGTATAGCAGCCTCTACATTGTCTCTGCTTTGATCTGAGTAGTCCTTGTTATGTGGAACTGCCCTGTTCTCCTCATGTTGTTCATGCAAGTCACTCTATCCTGATCACTAGGTCATCTGTCCCCTCACTGCCTGGAAACCTAACTCTTCCTTTAGATGCAGACTTTGATGACCAATTTCCTTGTGAGCCATTTCATATTGCTCCCAGGACATCCTGAGAGCTCCAGTTTCCCCAGGGCTTTCTTGCATTGCTGAATTCGTGCTAAAACACACTGAAACTCTGTTCATGACCTGTGTCCTTAATACACAGAGCAGGCTATACCTTTTTAGCTCTATGTCTACAGTACTTGAAAAATAATCTTTGCTTATCAAAAATAGCTATTAAAGGGATGAATGCTAAGGAATGTCTATGAATATAGATATGCTTACTCATTGAGGGGATGAGTCATAAACATACTCATATACAGTTTTAGTTTAGAAGCAGGTATACAAAACTGTGAATTATATTGTGGCTCAAGATGTATCTTGCTTCTCTTAAGGCACCTCTGCAATAAAATTGCAGAGATACAATAAAAGAATCCATCTGCAAAGACAACAGGTGTAGTGAACTAACAGGTGAGATTTACACACACACACACACACACACACACACACACAAAGGGCATGAAAGTAAGCTGTCGAGTAAAAGTGGCAGATAACATTTGGTGCAGATGTTGTGTGCTCCATGGGAAGTGCGAAACTCAGTCTGTTTGGGAAGTAGGGAGCCTCTGTACAGAACTCAGTCTGTTTGGGAAGTGGGGGCCTCTGTATGAGCTGTAGGTGGCAGAGAAAGGAAAAGGAGCAGAAAATAAGAATTGCCAGCATCCCTGGGACTCGATGCCATTTCCTTCGCACAGAACAAAGCAGCCGTCCTGCAGGCTCTCCCGCAAGAACACTGAAATCACCTGATACAGTTTCTTTTCTTTTTAATCTTTCAATACATTTTATCTTCTTGATGAGTAAAGCAATGAAAGACAGATGTAAACAACAGAGCTAAAATACATAACGACGCACAGTTTCTAGCATAGATGAGGCGTTTATATGCAAAGATTCTATGTTTCCAATTGTGATATTCATGAGGACACAATCTAAATATCCTACTCATGATTTCTCAATCCATAATAGTCCTCCTGCCCTGACTTGCCTTTATTTTCAACCTTGAATCTACTCTCTCTTTGTGAGGAGAAACTTGGGATGAAAACAATCCTCTTCATGCAGTGGTGGAGAAAACGCCACCATCCCTTAGCCCAGTGGTTCTCAACCTTCCTGATGCTATGACCCTTTAATATAGATCCAGGAACTGGAGGATACTCAGGCAGGCAGACCCACAGGATAAAGAAACAAGGCCATGGGGAATATGTGTTTTCAGATGGTCTCAGGCAAACCCTGTAGGGGTCGCAATCCACAGGTCGAGAACAGCTGCCTTAGACCTTCTTAATATGACTGGAGAATCACTAAGAACAACTGGGCAGTGGAAGAGAAAAACCAGGTGAAACCAAGGAGAGCAGAAGCAAGAACTAGTAATAAAAGCCGTCCCTAAAAGATGTCTGAGGGAATTTCAGAAAATTGAAAGGGGGCTTTTATATATATGATCAAAAAATCTGAGGGCCATCTTATTTGTAAAACGGGATCCTTCAAGACCAAAACAATCAAATATAAAAACAAGATGCGGAGTTCATTCTTTCAGGTCAGGGAGAGAGAGACACATCACCAATGTAAGGGGCACAGTATCCCAGAATCATGAATTCTAGAAAGATAAAGCAGACGGAGTCACCAGCGAAGCAGGAGAAGAAATCCCTGGTTGCTGAGAACGCAAACCAAAGGCGGCAGAACCGGGGAGCAGTAAACCAGCATTGGGGGCGATAATGAAGTTCAGGTGGAGAACGTTTTTGAACTCGGAATTCTAGCCTCCACTCAACTAGATTAAAGGAAACAAAACAAAACCCTATTCCCAGAATTTCAAGGGCTTTGATATTTACTTCTCAGTCATCCTCAGGAATTTACTGAACTGTACTCTTAGCAGCACAAGCTAGCATACCAAGAAAGACAGAAACAGGAAACGCTGGCTTCCCTAAACTCCAGGGAAGAGTCGCCCGAGGACAATTGTGTTTCAGGCTCAAAAGGCAGGCAGATTAGAAATGACGTCATTTCCAGGCTCCAGACCCACGCACTCATCAGCCAGCAGCGACTCCGGGTGCGCTCACCACAGGCATCTCGGACTCTTGAATTGACAACAGCTGCCTGTTTCCCTGAAACTGCTTCTGGTCCGACGCTGTCTGTCCTCGTGAAGGACCGCACGGTTATGCCATCACCCAAGTCAGGACTTTGGAAGTCCCGAATGTCTATTTCAGTATCCACTTCCAGAAGGTCTCCACGTCCCACAAATCCTGACCAAAGCCCTCCTCCAGGCCCTGAGCAACCACACCCCATCTGTTAGGGATGCCTTACCTGGTTTTGCTTCCCTTAAGCCAGACTCTTCCCCTTTCTCCTCCATACAAACTCAGACACTTCCTTCTGAAACGTAACCCAGACTCTGTTGGCAGTGAGTTCGGACGTTCAAAGGGATGCGATAGATGATCTTCCGGAGACATAGGCTGGGCACACATTATGTATCATGTTGACAGGTTTGGAACCATGATGGCTAATACAGTCACCGTGACAGGATCTAGAATCATCTAGCAGGCATAAGCCTGAGCATCCAGAAGAGAGTTTCTAGACTGGGCTAAGTGAGGCGGGAAGATCCATCTTGAATGTGGGCAGCATCGTTTCATGGGCTGGGGCCTCTGCTGAATTAAAAAAAAAGAAAGTGAGCTGAACATCACACCAGCTGCTTCCAGCACCTGCGACCTTGCTTTCTTGGCCAGGTGACCTTTACACGAGCCACTTGTCTCTTCAAACAATGACCCAAATCAGCCCTTTTTCTTTAAGTTGCTTTCGTCAGGTCTCAGATCAACAGCAAAAGTAACTATTAACCATACGGGACTCTTCCTAGAAGTCATAGAGTCACTAGACACCTTATTAACAGTGTTCCTGAATTCTAACCAATACTCTAGGTGTCTCTAATTCAAGCACTCTCCCGCCTCCTAAAAACTCTTTTTACATTAAGACATAGCCAGCTGTCCATCCTGTGCTTACATGTTATATATGAAACAAAACTCACTATTTAAAAAAGAGATCTATTTTTTTTTATGTGGGCGAGTGTTTTGCCTGCGTACATGTGTGCGCACTACGTGTGTGCCTGATGCTTAAAGATAGGCCGGAAGAGGGCAGCAGAGCCCCTGGAACTGAAGTTACAAGTAGGCGCCTTCATGTGGGTGTGGGAACTGAACACGTGCTGGCATGTTAGTCACTGTGATTCTCTGACACACATCTTTCTCATTACCTCGTGTGGGCCCCGTGTGGGTCCCGAGCTCCGGGCCTCCATCTTTAGTTGCCTGTAAAGACGTTTGTGGAGCTCAGAAAGGCACTCGAGTTGACATTCCTACTGTGGGATGTTAAAATTCCTCATTCCAGTTTCTCCTTGCTCCTCAGTGTCCAGAAACACCAATAGAAACGTGACTTTTAAGGTTTTGCCTCTTCTCCCTTCCTGGGTTTCCCGTCTTAGTAGTTAATGGCTCTAGAGCACTAGGAGACAAACCACACACCGTTTCTGTGATACTGTGTTGTGTGTGAGAGGGCACTAGGGACTGAACTGAAGACGTGTGCACTGGGCAAGGATCTGACCACTTAGCTCCACCCTAACCCCTTTTCCTTTCAGGTTTTTTTTTTAATGCAGTGTTGGAGATTGAACCCACAGCCTTGTGCATGCTAGGCAAGCACTCCCACCAAACTGCGTCCCAGCCCTTTTTATGTTTGAGACTAGGTTTCTCAACATTGCCCAGGCTACCCTTGAACTTGTTCTGTCGTCTACTATCACTTAAATTTGCATCTCCCTACCTCAGCCTCTGGAGGAGCTAGGAGCAGAGGCTTGTGCTATCGGGGCCACCCTGACAACAGCAGCCAAGTTACCTCTGTAAAGTCGTGTTAATATGAGTTTATACTATTGCTCCCAAATAATACAATGAATCTCCCACTTTAAACAAGGCTTTGAGATGGAAGGAGGAGGATCTAGAATTAAAGATCATCCTTGGGTATATAGCAAGTTCAAGGCCAGATCTCTACATGAGACCTTATCTCAAAAAAAAAGTAAGTAAAAAATAAAGCAAGGTATCAATAATTTACAACTCAAGTGGGTTAATAATTATAGAGTGTTAGGGAATGTTTATTATACTTTTGTTAAATACAACAGCATGATATAATAACTATTCAACTTTTGATTTCATAAGATGTCACAGATCTTAGATTTAAGGGAAATGAGTTTTTAAAAATTCCTTATCTGGCTGATAAAAAAGGGCTGTATTGATGGCCTGACTCTTCTGCTGAACCCTCACACTATGTTTGGGTTCATTCCATGTTACTTCTTATAATTCACCAGAAATAAAAGGGAAAATGCCAAGTTTAATTGAATCATAGAGCTTAGAAATAAAGGGCAAAGCATTTCAAGGAAATCCAATAGATTTAATTTCTCTATTACGATAAATATTAATTTTGACATGATTAAATTTACTCAAAAGTTAATGAAAACTATTTCTTATTATAAGTTCATCACTGCATTCAAGAGTTGCCCAGAAACAGAACAATTAAATTGATTTATTTCTTTGGAGAAGGCTAATAAGGACATGAAAAGCATTGCTAGGAATGGGACCGCTGAGAATTTTCCACTTCATTCTCTCTCTGCAAAAAAAGCCAGAGCACAGATGCATCAGAAGGGTGCAGGGCATCTTGGTGCAGTGTTTCTATTCTGTGTTTTCATTCAGTGTACTTATTAGGAAAATGAAGACAATTGAAATTTCCAAATGACCTAACTACCCTAACACCGAGAAACAAGACACAGGGGTCAGAGGCTCACAATCTCAAAGGGGCATAGGGCTCACACGGACCTTGCAGAAGAAAAGGTCAAGTGTAGACTTTTGAATCAGGCCCCTAGATCCCTGGTTTAAATAGTTTGAACTGTCTGTCCCGATCTCTACACTTGATAGGTATTTGGGGAAACATGGTTTTCCGCCTCTTCTACCCTTTCATGTTCCTTACCCCAAAAATCTGAGAATTAATGTAATTATTCATTTCCCTGGTATTTTAAAAGCCCAGGGAGTTAGCAATAGATGTGAACATCACTGCGCAGTCTGAAGAGGGAAGTGATGTCATAAACTATCCAAAACCCCTGCAAAGCTATCTTGGTACCAACTTTGAAAGGAGCTGGAGAACTGTGTGCTGCCTCCCATGCATGTCCAGCCCATGGCCAGGCATCTTCCCAACGTTCTATATTTTCCTCCGTGTACAGCCTCTATAACGTCCTTCTCATCCTTTAAAAACAAGCCTTTACTTAAGGCATTCGAACTTGTAATCAAGCTAATCAGCTCTGAACATCTAAGACCCTAAACACCGACCACCAGCTTACTATGAACCTAAATGTTTGAGACAGTAAATACTGTTTGTCTTCCCAACTCTAAGCCACCAGCAGTCTGAGGCATGATAACGGGCAGCGGCGTGTCGACTGGGTTAGAAGCTGTCTTTGGGGGAAGGGTTGAATCTTGGTCACCTTTGTGTCTTATATTATGCTGTCTTCCCAGAAGATTTCATCTCAGTGATCCTGGTCTCTTCTTAATCACCACTAAATTCATAGCTCCAGCTGACTGTCCCAGTAAAGCAAAGGGCTTAACTTTAGTGGTTCTGGTCTCTTGCTAATCACAGCTGATTCTTCAACTCCAGCTGACCAGAGCCCAGATTCTCAGCATACACAACAGCTGCAGGAGTCTTCAAATGGCTCGCACAGTTCCCTCCGGAACTTCACAAGCCAGGCATCCGTCGCCTGCGTTGTACTCGCGTTCTTATCTTCCAGGTTCCCATAGAACAGCTCACTCAAGGACTTTCCAGCTCAGAGTCCCCAAGTCCTTCCACAGTCCTTCCCCAAACAACATGGTTAGGGCTGTGAGAGAAGTACCCTAAGATCCCAGTACCAACTTCTGTCCTACTTAGTGTCATGGTGCTGTGATGAAACTCCATGACCAAAGCAAGTTTGTGAGGGAAGGGTTGGTTTGGCTTTCACTTCCATATTGCTGTTCATTATCGAAGGAAGGCAGGACAGGAACTCAAGCAGGACAGGAGCCTGGAGGAGGCAGGAGCTGATGCAGAGGCCATGGAGGAGTGCTGCTTACTGGCTTGCTCCTCATAGCTTGCTCTTTTTGTTTTCTTATAGAACCCAGGACCTACCAGCCAAGGGTGGTCACAATGGACTAGGCCCACCCACATTAATCACTAATTAAGAAAATGCTCTACAGGCCTGCAGCCTGATCTTAGGAAGGCATTTTCTCAGTTTAGACTCTAGCTTGCGTCAAGTTGACATAAAACTCTCCAGGGCATCTCAGAAGCTTGTCCAGATCAGAACCCACATATTTCATAAATACGGATGCTTCAAGATTCCCAGCTCTCGCTGACTCTCGGTGACAAAGCAGAAGCCATTAGCTTCTCCTGGCCTGAAGGAGCGAGTTTCAGCTTCTGCGTTTTTTGTTTGTTTCCACTCGGTTTCTCTGTTATTCCCACCAGTCAACCACTCTTGATTTAGTTCTAACTCTCATGCCCTGATTGCTTCCATGAATATCTGCAGACGTTGATGCCTGTCCAATAAAACTCACACTACTGGGATGGCAGAGAAGTGACTTCAGGGCCCAACCAAGTAACTTGTAGGAGTTCTTCCCTTAGATGAGCCTTTTTCCTGATATTTTTCTTTGTATTGATAAAGGGTTGCTTATGCTAATGACTGATCTGTGTGGTGAATTGGCAAAGCCGAGGCACTATGTGGCCTGGAGAAGCATTTCCTCAATCTCCGACCTGCTCTTGGGTTTGCAGGAGCTTCTTGTGGGCCCGACCGGCCTTCGGCCTGCAGATGTGTTCCATGGGAGCATTCTTGGTTTTGAACAAATTCCTCTCCGCCTTCAGATACAGGCTGCGATACATAAGCTGGCTATTCTTCTTCTTCGAGTCACAATATCTCCTAAGCAGTCCAGGCAGGATCCTCAGCCTCCGCCCCTTCTTCAATGACATTCAAGCTCTGGCAGGGCCCTTCCACTTGCGTAAACCTACATGCCTGCCCGTCCACATGGCAAGACACTTTTGGGCCACTAAGCCCAGAAGAGGCTTACGGGAAGGAGATCAGTCCATCTTTCAGCAGCCTCTGGATCTACCGAATGAATGGGAGTGTCACTGGTGATTTCATCGGCTTCTCTGAGGTTGAGCCAGATCTTTACATCCCAGCGTAGGAAACAAAGGAATGCCTCTTCTAAAGCCGGAGCATGCGCATGGCTGCCTGCCTGCCTTCTTTAGACAGAAAGTCCCAAACACACTTTCAAAAGACTGAAGGGAGCTCCATCAACCAAACTGGCAAATTCTGTTCATATTTGAAAACCAGATTCTTGGGCACTGTTTGTCTCTTACTTGCTCATTCTGTCCCCCCACTGCTCCCCCCACTCCTCCCTTAACTGTGCCCTGGTAGACTTGGTTCCTACTCCCCAGGAGATGCGACTTGCATCTACATTAAGCCCCGCCTGCTCCATCCTCACGATGTGGGTCAGATGTCATCCTTCCTGTCAGTTTCTCATTATCCCGACATCCGCGCCATCCCTATCCCGCTTCCATCCAGGTTTCTAGCACCTCATCTTGGGTCCGCACCATTGCCCACAAGGCTAAGAGATCCCATTGCAGAATTAATTTCGTATCTTGATCATTTGTAATATGTTTGCTGGCACACGTAAGGTTTTTAGTACAACAAATGAATTGGCAAATATTTCATATATATGCATTTCTCAGAACGGGCACCAAAGAGAACATAATCCTAATAGAGAGAGGTCAGTAGAAAGGACTTTTAGGCATTTAAAAAAAAACCCACCATATATATATCACTTATTCCAGTGTGTTTTCATTGTCTTATTTATAAGTGCTGTTAGAGAAAGTTCCATTCACTAACCAATGTATTCTATTGCTAAATGAATTCTGTCTTCCTAGCTCCGCCTCTAGTTCATATTTAAGTCCAGCCATGCTTCTGGAGGGCGTAAAAGGGCAGGTTCTGCTCTGTAGTAACAGCCCATCCGGCCTGTTTATGGCCTAGAGAACCACCCCACCCACTCTTCCTCCACAGAAGGACCAGGAGGACCCAGTTACAAATCATGAACATGAGCTCTTCCCTCAGGCCCGTGTCCTTTCCAGAGTCGAATCTGTGTCACAGAATGAAGCCAGTACGTACCAACACCTCATCCCCTCTTCCGCAAACAGGTTTCAATTCACAGGAAGGAAGTCGAAAAACTGGAAAACTGTATTCATCAACTAGAAGAGGAAAATCTGGTGCTTATTGACCAGCTATTTAACTGTAGACTTGTGGATCTCAAAATACCCAAGTGAGATGCTCGCCCTGGTGCCACAGCAGCTGGCATTGTGTGCTCTCAGAATACCCAAGGCAAAGTCATTAACATTTCTAGAAAGGGTTTTGTAGACACTATACCTGTAAAAAGTTGGTGGGGTTTTTTAGTTTAGCCAGTGTTACCTGTAATCCCAGCACTCAGGAGGCTAACACAAGAGGATTGCCATAAATTCAAGGCCAGCATAGGCTACATAATTCTAGGCCAGCCTGGGCTACAGAGTAACACGCTCTGTTTAACAAAGAAAGATTTAGTTCTCCAGTGCTTGCATTATATGACAGGAGGCAAATGGAAGGGAACCGTGGCTGGAGAGATGGCCCAGTGGTTAAGAGCACAGGCTGCTCTTCCAGAGGACGCGGGTTCAAGTCCTAGCACTCACATGGTGGCTCACAACCATCTGTAACTCCAGTGCCAGGAGAATCCAATGCATGCAGGCGAAATACTCTCACATGTAAAATACAAATAAAGAATTCATTAGCATTAACGAACAGTAGTGTGTGCTACAGCATGCATGCGTGTGCTTTAAATAACTTACATGTTTTACCTCCCCCACTCTCCCCTTTCCCCACCATCCCCCTCCTCGCCCTGAACCCAGGACCTTAGACTCACCCAGCATTTCTCACTGGCCTTCTTACTGAAAACCCATTGGTACCCAACTGGTATCATTCTCACCCTCCTTTTGTTCTCTTCCCACGGTGGACTTCTGGTTCTACAAGACTCCATGCAGATTTCAGATTTCTCCTCAGGAAACCTTCCTTGTCTCCAAGGCTAACTGAAAGGGTGCCTCTTTCTGAGCCCCCGAATTCTCACACCATGCATTTCGCTTCCACTAGAGATTACCACCTTAAGATACTGCAGTAGTGTATCGGTTTGGCAAGCCTTATGCTCCCGCTTCCGCTTCATCTCTGTACTCTGGAGAAAAATAGATGCTGGTGAGCAGGTATCANAGTCTGCTGTTGGTTCTTTTAGGAAACTGTATCTCACTCAAGCCATTGGGCAGCAAGTGCCACCTGAAGACGTGTCTTTGATGTTGCCAGAGACAGACAACGGTACAATTTCCTTGTGATGTGGTTCTCCTCGCCTCAACACAGCAGCCTGAGCATCTTTTATGGGCAGGCACCTCACACGGAGGAACTCTACACCCCACACACAGGAGCTCTGCACTCCACACGCAGGAGCTCTGCACCCCATGTGGATGGCTGGGGTGTCAGTATACCCATTAGTTCCCAAAAGGCTATGGTTAATGTCTTAGCTATCAGGCTACAGAATAGTTTCCTAAAATGGGGCCACCTCTTATTTTTTATATAATTTATATTGCTTTCATTTTATTATTATTTATTTATTTATTCCATAAATTCCATAGTGATTTTTCTAAAAACATTTTGGGTTTGGTGGTGGCAGCCTTAGGGATTGAACTTGGGGCCTCATGAATGCTTGGCTCTCGTGGTTTTGATTAAGCTAAATCATTCCTCTCTCCCTAAGTTTTATATTTCTAAGTTCAGAGTTCTTTAAAAAAATAATGTGACCAACGATGGCATCATATTTTTAATCTGCTCAAAACGTCACCTACTTATTCCTTTGCTTTAATCTCAGAGGAGAATTTGAAATCGCCCGCTGAAACAGAGAGTGTGGAGAAGCGCTGAACCTCTTGCTGGGGAGCCATGAGGCTAGCAGTCCAGACGTCCAGTTCACAAAGACAGAGAGAGAGGGCAGTTCCTCCACCGAGATCCAAGGCTCCGTCATCCATTATTTACTGCATGAGGACGAGCAAGACTTCAAGGTGAGCGTCATGAGAGTCGCACAGTTCTGACAAGGATGTCAATGGCCGCCATGCTGGCAGAAGGAGACCTAGGATGCAAATACTGAAAATTGGCTTTGTGATTCTAGTAAGAGGGGCTCGCCATGGACCTCTCGTGGGATACTCTTTCACTCCTTCTTTGAGCCAGCTAGCTCAACGGTTCACTTTTAGACCGCCATTACCAAGAGAAAGTGTAAGGGGGCCAAGGCTCTGTAACAGGCTAGCCCTTAGCCCTAGCAGTTTAAAACAATACTTTGGGTGGGCGGAAGCTTAAGACGGGTTCTCTGTGTAACAGCTCTGGTTGACCTGGAACTTACTTTGTAGGCTAGGCTGGTCTCAAGCTCAGAGATCTGCCTGCCTCTTCCAAGTCCTGGGATTAAAGGCCTGTTCCGCCACCGCCCAGCTGAAACAGTACTTGCAATTCCTTTTCAGGCCTCCACTAGCTGGAAGCTGAGCAATGGTTCCGTTGGGTTCTCAGCTGGGCAGTTGCAAGCTAGCAGAATGAGCAGAATGGACGGGGGCAGAAGAGCCTCCGCAAAAGCAGGACGATGATGGCTGCTTCAGGGCCTCAGTTTCTCTTCTTGTGAGCCTCTCCAGAGGGTGCCTTGAATGTCACTCTGTTAAAGTACGACTTCTTAGGGCAAGGAACCCCTGTGACAAAAGAGAGGAGCTCTAATGTTTGGAGGCCACACACTATCACTTCGGTCACACTCCACTGGTCACACTCACCAAGAGGGAAGAATATAGCTCCTCCATCTTGGTGGAAGACTGTGTACAAACAAAAAAGTCCCAACAAAGCTGTGGGATACGTTATCTATCCAGCCATCTTTGTAAACTATATACCACTAGCGGATGCCTGGCGGAGCGGACCTGTAATCTAGAAAACTCCTGTTTGTACATTTCTCTTCCCCTTTCTGGCATTGCCAAAACCTTAAAAATTCTACATTTTAAAGTCTGGTAGAAGAATGAAGGGTTGCAAAAGAAAGCGGAAGAAACGGGATAAGTCACCATATTAACTAACAGTTTATCCCAACTGCCATCAAACGAATATTTGTTTACTTAAGTTAGAATTTCCCTATGTAGCCCAGGCTAGTCTCAAATTTGAGAGATTCCTGCCAGGCTGGTCTTGAACTCATAGCTATCTGTCTGCCTTTGCCTCTTGAGTGATGGGAACTTCCAGGATTTCTTGAAGTTTTATTGTATTTCCAATTCTGGTAGGTTTAAGAGTCAAATATGAGGAAAATCAACTCCAATTTTACCTCATCTCTTTTCTGTAGCATTGAGGGCTGAACCCAAAGTCTCTCACAAGCTACACAAGTGCCCCACCGCTGAGCTATTTCCCCTCAAGGGACCATCTGGAAAATAAATCTTGGAGGGCGACAATATGGCTCAGAGGTAGCCTGCTTGCTAAGTGTGCAGAGGCTCTTGGTCTGAGTCCCAAACACCACCACTCACGCCCTGGAACCCTGACTCCTGCTGCGTCATGCTGATGCCTGGCAGTGTGGACAACAGGCTACAGGCCGCGTGCCCCTGGTTTGATGAAATGTATTCCTGTGAATAGTGATGGAGGAGCTGCGATGCCCAGGGTGAACATCCCTCTGTTTTGTTGTGGTTTGAAAACTACATTCAATGACAGGCGTTTTGAAAACACTGCCCCCCCCAAACACACACAAATACTAAACACCCTGCAACACTCCAGGTGCATTACACTTGGGAATTTCAAGAGAACTGGGACATAAATGCTCAAAGGCACAAGTGTTTCTGGGAATATAAGAAAAAAAATCAACAATTATCAAATCACCATGCAGGAGGAGTTACACTATTTATCCTGTCCCTCACCAGTCATGTGTTTATCATGGCACCCCAGCACTCCATGGGCACAGGGAGCATTCTAGAAAGACTTGCTGATGTGTGTGTTGAAGGAACACGACACGTGAATCATGGCTTAGGAGTCTTCCCACGTAGGGCTTGAGCTGTTTGGAACTGGCTAGAGGATTTCATAGAAAGGAACTTTCCAGTTCTTCTTGGTGACTGACATCTCGAGAATCTATATTTTGGCACAAGAGGCTACGTTTGACCTGGACACTAGCCAAAGCACCTGTGGAAAGATCCGCATTTCCGGGCAAGTTCCTCGGTGTTACATTATGTAGTCCAAGCAACACTTGCAGAATCTCCACCCTGCTCCATTTTGGAATCATACAGAAGTCTGCTAATACCTCCTTCACCAACAAAGCAGCCCAGAGGGGAAACATTTTCACTAGCTAGTATCAGACCCAACCCAGCTCCCTTTGAGACCACCAGCCTTCTCTCCCCTCCCCGGGAGGTCTGTCTACGGTGACTCACAGGGAGTATAAACTTACAAGGGAGACTTTTAAACTTTCGCAGGGGCTTTCATATTCACACAATCAGCAGGGCCACCCAGGGAAAGCAAGTCTCATTCATCAAGTTTCCCTACCAGTGACCTCTCGTTGTGTGTCTCCCCCAGGAGTATGTGAACTTGGGCCCCGTGGCTTTGAAGCTCCTGAGGGTAGAGGGCAAGAGGATGCCCATCCACTTTCAAGAGAAGGAGAGTCCGCTCAAGTCGTACGATGACATCCAGAGTCCCGAGAGCCATACCACGCACAAGATGATGAAGACGTTGCTCTAGGCCTGAAAGCTGCGTAGTGGGAACCACCTTTCAGTACCCATTCTCTGTGGATTAAAGTGCCCAAGCAGCTTGCTTCCCCCACAGGGGTCCATCTTCAAAGCCGGTCTTTCGAACTGCCTTCATAACCTTTAAAACCCAGGTTCCGGGTATTCAGCTATCGATTTACCTGCCCAGCATGCATGACAGGAAGAACACAGCCTTCTGCATTGAAATACTTAGAAGGCCTCATTTGAAAGCTCACAGATTCACCCATGGTCTCAATATGCAGTGGGTGTTAGAAATGTTTCTAAGAAAACTTTATATATCACTGTCTACTTCCCACTCTGGGTGCGGAATGATAGTCCCTGTAATCTCCTATTTTTTAATCCTAGTTAGATAGTTACTGTCTGTTGAAATGAGATACCCCGACAACAGGAGCTTACAGGAGAAAAGGTGTATTTTGGTACATATTTGACAGTGAAGTCATGCCAGTGGGGGTGGTGGGAGTTTAGAGGTGGGGGGCTAAGGGTAGGGGTCTAGAGGTAGGGACTGGGGTGTGTGTACGAGCCCATGAGCCCAGACGGCAGGAGCTCGAGCTTGAGGAAGCTGGTAGTATCATATCCGCACTCAGAAAGCAGAAAATTAATGCTAAACCCGATTCCTGGATTCGACACAGTCCTGCGCCCAAGCCTTCACACCGTGCTAACCTAATGAAGGTAATCCCTCATTCGCTGCCCAGGGGTTGATGTAATTTAAGCAGTCTTCCCAGGTGTGCCTAGGGGCTTGACTCCTGGGGGAGTCCAGACCTGCTCAAGTGACAAGAGTCACCATCTTTAATAGCAATAGCAATAGAATTATCTTCACTGAAGAAAGAAACTCCACTAGCAGGAAGCTCACTCCCTCTGGAGCTATCTCAAGCCTGTGTACCCGGGCCCCCATGCAAAGGCCCTGTAAGCCCTTTCCCATAAGGCACTGTAATTGCATGGGGATAATCGGCGCTCCTTTGGCTCTGTGACCAGATATGGCCATGGCACCACGTTTCTGCAGTCTTTCTGTATATAGAGGGTAAACCTCCTGCGTCAGTGAGAGAGAGCTGTTAGTGACCTTTTTAGTGGTAACAAATGGACAGCATGATCTGGAGCCTGGCGGGGTGATTGCCAATGCTAACACTATCCTCAGTCATTGTCGAAGTTAAAAACACAGGTCATCTTTCTTAACGCCCTCAGAAGAGGGTAGTGCCACCACCGACCGAGTGCTATTAAGTGAAAGACATTATTAGTTCCCGTTGTGGCCAGTGCTACTCACCCCTTCCCAGTCCCTCCAAAACCTTCTGTGCTTACCCTCAGAAACAGCAGCGGGTAAAGGCCACGGTTGGCTTCCCTTACTCTTGGTGGGCCCGCGTTCTCCAGGTGCCTTGTTCCTGCAGAGATGTGATTTCCGTGGCCCTCTCGAGCGGAGGCATTTACTCTTCTGTTCCCGGGTTGTGTAGGGCCCACAGGCTTTCATCAACTCCGCGTGTTTTCCAGGTTACCTTTCTTCCACTTTCACGCAAAAATCCTTCTGAAGTTGTACATACACAGCCCCATCTGTCACCGTCACCAGATATGTTTTTGCTGAGTCATTATTTTCCATGACTCCCTAATTTGGCACCTGTGTGCACACGCTTTAGCCTCATATGTATGTGTATGTTATGTTATACATATACATGCATATATATGTATTATATACACATATTATATATACACATACATAATGTACATATGTATATAAAAAATAACATTTGGTGCCCAGTCCACACACTTTCTTTCAGCTCTCCCAAGCTCCACCAAATCTCTTATTAAAATGCCTATTAGTCATGCACAAGTAAAAGCGTAGGTTCTCTGCACCCCAAAAGCTGACATTAATGTGCTCGCTCAGTGATCACTCCAGGCTCCCAACTTCCAATAAATTTTAAGTGTTTTTTGTTGCAATTGAGACAGTGTTCTACTATGAAGGCTCATCTCCAAGCCTTTGATTCTCCTGCCTCAGCCTACTCCTGAGTGCTGACACCAGGTATTTGCCGTCAGAACCATTCCCACGGAGGCATCCCTCCCCAGTCATCATGGGAAGAATTCTGTTGGGAGGGAAAGGGAGAGTGGGTGAGATTAACTCCCCAGCTGCATCTCTACCAGGCCTTGCCAGTGAGCATTCTGCATGCCAAAGGTCACAGATCCATGTGGAAGGCTCACACACGTGCACACAAACCAAAGCAACATACTTTAAAACTTCTGAAGATGAGATAAAATTTCAGACACTAAATCACCTAAGTAATTTGTGGATAGCACATCTGTATTGCCTGGGCATACAGATCGCACACGAGTTGCCTGTTGGCCGCTTCCATTCCCGGCCTTCTGGGCAGAAAGCAGGCTATACATCTTGTTCCTTTGCAAAGACAACCTGGTTTTCCTAGGGCTGTCTGTGAGCGTAAGATCTCTCTGTTCTTAACAATTTAGCAAATAACAGAATACTTAGATCTGTAATGTCAATGTCTTGTGGAGTCTAAGGCAAGAACACAAAACACGATGATAACAGTACAAAGGGCACTGCGAAGGCAGTCAGACCGTGGAAAATGGTAAATACAATAGTCTTGGTAAACTGTAATGTGAAGAGGTATAATGCAGTTTTTAGGGCCACCAATAAAGGAAAATAGTAAAGACATAAAGATGAGGTTAAAAGAAACATTAAAAAGTACTTGGTTTATTTTTTAAAGTTCAAACAGACAAACATGAATAAGAAGGGAAAACCAAGATGGCATATTTAAAATCAGTAATAGTAATTACAGTATGACTGTCATATTCCAATTGAAAGAAGACAATGTATCTATTTTAAACATATATCTTATTTTTCTCTCTCTCTCTCTCTCTCTCTCTCTCTCTCTNTGTGTGTGTGTTAAGGCCACCTGAAAAGAGGATTCTCACAAGATGACCCATTTTCAAGAATCACATTAGAAACAATGGGGATGCCAGGCAGATGGATCTCTGTGAGTTCAAGGCTAGCCTGGTCTACAAAGTTCTAGGACAGCCAAGGCTACATAAAGACCCTTTCTCAACAAGATGAAAACTGTGTGGTATACCGCGGAGGGGTCTCCCCTTTCATTCACGTCTAATACCATTTGAAAAAAAAAGTAATCAGGTGTCTTGGTTTGGGTTACTATTTCTGTGATTAAAAAGCAAGGTGAGGAGGAAAAAAGGCTTATTTGGCTTACATTTCCACATCATAGTCTGTAGGTGGATTTTTCTGTCCCACCTAGCCAACTCCTAAATAACCACACAGAGACTTCTTATTAATTATAAATGTTCAGCCAATACCTTAGGCTTCTTACTAACTAGCTCTTAATCTTCAACTAACATATATATATATTTGTTTGTTTGTTTGTTTATCAATGTTCTCATCCTGCTTCTCCCTGCACCTCCTGGTGACTCTGCCCTTCTTCATCCCAGCGTGCTCTCTGTGTCTGTAAGTCCCGCCTAACCTCTTCCTGCTAGCTGTTGGTCATTTAGCTCTTTATTAAACCAATGAGAGCAACACATCTTCACAGTCTACAAAACAGATTACTCCACACCAGGACTTATCACTGAAGGGAGTCAGGACAGAAATTCAAGCAAGGCAGGAACCTGGAGGCTGGAGTTGATGCAGAGGCCAGGGAGGGTGCTGTTTCCTGACTTGTTCCTCATGGATTGCTCAGCCTGCCTTCTTATAGTACCCAGGACCACCAGTCCAGGGATGGCACCACCCACAATGGGCAGGGTCCTCCCCCATCAATCACTAATTTAAAAAGGCAGATCTCACGGAGGCATTTTCTTCCTTTCAGATGATTCCAGCTTGAGTCGGCTGAGTTGAGAAAAAAAAAGCCAGCCTAGCACACAAAGCTTTTACACATTGTAAGTATAAAGCCAACAGAAACTGAAAGTAAAATGCTACAAAAACATATACCATGTAGACATCAACAAAAATAAGGGTAATGTGACCTAACATTATCAAATAAGGTAGTTTTTTTCAATTCCTTTCAGTACTTATTAAAGTCTATTTCATAATCATGGGTTAATCCATCAAGATGATTTAATAATCCTAGATTTGCCACTAGGCAAAACACATGGTCTCAAAATGTCTAAAGTAATCAAACTAAAAAAAAATCAAACTTTGCATTTTACCATAAAAAGAGAAAAACAAAGAGACATATACAAATTTATAAATTCATTGACTTAAAGGACTATACTTCTCAATAAATGGTAGACCAAAAACTAAATAACTAAATAAATAAAAATAAATGGTAGACCAAGGGTGATAGCTCAGTTGGTAAAAATGCGGGTCTCAGTTTGATCCCCAGAACCCACTTTCAAAAAGTTAGGCTTGACAGGAACGGCCATAATCCTAGCACTGGGGCAGAAGAGACAGGTGGAGCCCTGGAGCGCTCTAGGCACCTGATCTTAGCAACACAACAAGATGGCGTCTCAATACCCAAGATGTAAGGCTCCTAAGGAACAACGCCAAGGCTGACCTCTGACTGCTACATGTATCACACACATACACACACACTCACACGCACACGCACACACACACACACACACGTAAAGTACTTTAAAATGATAATGGGCCAACTGGATAGGAAAATTCAGGCTGTGAAAGGCTGGATTACTACAGAATCCATCTTTTCACGTGTACCTGAAATGCTAGAGATCAAGCCATCTGCTGGCTGTGAGCACATGAGCACTGTAGTGTTTAGGTGAAACGTATAAGTTTTAACTCATTAATCATTAAAAAACAGAGGTAGAAAATCAGTAATCTAGTAAATTTTACTTTTAAGATCTTAATGGGGAAGGAGGAGCTCAAAATATAAACCATAAATAATAAAAGGCAAAAAACTATTAACCAGAAACTCCACAAAGACAAAGTTGGTTCTCTGAAGGGCTGAGAAAGACAGAAAAAAATCCATGAAAAATGAAATATCACTATGGATTTTTATAGTCACTATTAAAGACATGAAATGAAGAAAAAGACCTTCCCAATAAATCTGAAAATATCGATGAAACAAAAATGTCTCTTAAATATCATTTCTTAAAATCAGGAAGAGACAAAGATTCTAAATAATCTGTCAGAGAAATTAAGTCTGATTTAAAAACTTGGTGCAAAAAATTTTCAAACCTAATTAACTTTACTGGTGCATTTATCAATCATTTTGGACAGGAATTACACCAACCACACACAAACTCACCAGGGGAAGAGAAACTCTTGGCCACTCTATGAGACCAACGTCATCCCAACACAAACACCAGCATTTCAAGACAAAGAAGCTCATAAGCTGGCCTGGCTCCCGCGTGGAGAGGGAGAAGGGCAACTTCCGCGGTGTGCAATGACCAGGATGAGATCTGAACTTTCTGGAGATCTTGAACTGAGTGGGGGTTATCATAGCTGCGTGAAGGTCTCGTTAAACGTTTATGCACCGTATAGGATAAGGTAGATTACACACTTGGATATCTTTTATCCTCCTGTGGAAACACTGTCCCCCCCCACCCCCAGGCGTCCTATTCTAACCCATCCCATAAGGTGGCAGCGTGTAAAGGCCTTGTTTATGCCCAGTGATGGGAAACATAGCAAGGTTGCTAGGAAGCTAAAAGATACCGGCCTTAACTTAGAACTTAACTTAGCCATTCTGTCACGCTCTGGCAAAGTTCAGAGCATGTGATTTAACATGGCGAGGGTCTGGTTCATTGTCCTGGATTGGCCTTCACAACATGTACTTCAGAAGAAATGACAGAAAGCTTTCAAGCTACCAGAGTGAAAAGCATCATTGGGACCTAGGGAGGAAGCTCAGTGGAGTGCTTCAGAGCCCGATACTGCCAAAAGCATCATTCAGGAACTGCCCTTGCCTTTTGGAGGTATCATCCCTTCACCTTTAGAACAGTGCTTCTAAAACACATCTACAAGGTTTTTCTCTAACCACCCCCAATTCTCAGCAGTTTGAGCTGGTAGTTTTGTTACGTGGCTCCATTACAAACCGGTAAAGTCACCAGGTCGCTGAACTCACAGGTCAATGCCACCCGTTGAATGCCTTGTTCGTTTATGGCCTGTCACTATGTGGAAGGGTTAGCAGATGAGAAGATGACTTGCCTCTTGGGGATGTCATGGCCCAGTAAGAGGCTGGGCCGCCTTTGGTACTGTCTTTGGCAATAGATAGCATCAAAACAACAGCCAGCAGCATAAAATGCTCACAGGGCAAGCTACTGGAGTGACTGAGTAATCTATCCTGCGTTTAAACCACATTATTCTATTCTCACGTTTAGGGATAGGTCTGGGGCGGGGATTGAAACCCACATGAACTTGGTGGATTTCATGTACATTTCAGTTAGCATGCTTACATTCTGTCCCTTCAGATTTGGGGAATGGAGACCATACGGCAACAGCTTTAGCCCCTGGCTCAGAACTTACTTCCATTAGCCCAGAAGTTAAAAAGCTTTGAAGACGTTAAGAAGGCACAGGCAGGATTTGAAAACACACATTGCTGAGGCTGGCCAAAACTGGGAACCTCTGGCAGCTACAGAACGTTCTTAAGTCCTAGTTTGCTCATCTGTACCTCAAAGATCAGCTGTATGTCACAGCTGAGATAACGGACCTTTAACAATCATTGGATTTTCTGTTCAGACTGTTCGGCTGTCTTGACAGTGTATTCCTGTGGTGACACACAGGTGCCTTGCCCGATCCACTACAAGCGGAGGCACAAGCTAGTCTCTGGTGACAATGGGTGTCCACACTGTTAGCAAGGGTGCCATAGCGGGAGTCATCCAATCAGCCACCACTGCCCTGGTGGACCTAAGAGGCTCCACTCTGGACCTGTTCACCTTCATCCTGCCAAGCAGTGAGAGGAGTTTCCGATCGTTAACGAGAGCAAGGGAAGCATGGGCAGCGCCTCGGTTCCCTTTGTTCTCCGTCTTCGAACACTGGGGCAATTCGGGGCACAGGGAAGCTAGAGTATTTCTGGAGCAATAAAGGCCTGCCTGTTCACAGTCTGCTGGTCCTACTGGGTTTCACGAGAGCGCAACACAACAGCTCTCTGTATCTTTCTTGGAATAAGCAGGCGTTTGCATTAAAAGCAGTCTGTCCTTAAGCAACAGAGACTTTCTAAATATTAGTGACTAACTGGATTAAATGCTTCCATTTCCCACTCCTATGTCGTGTAAGGCTCAAATTCCCAAAAAGTTTTTTTCTTACTGTGGCTTTTTAAGTTAGCTAAATTTTAGGTTATTGTGTTCTATGATATTAAAAGTGCTTTTTATAAAAATCAAGATACTAGGAAAAAAAACCCTTCAAATAGAGGCGTTTTCAGATATTCTGAACACCAAGCAAGTTTTAGAGTAAGTGCAAATCCAGACATCTGCAGACTGGGTGTCAAGCTCGGTCAGCATTTCTCTCTGCAGTCAGCCTGCCGACCTCGTCTTGTGGGTCAGTGCTGTCTCTTGGTATAGTCTCAGCTGTAAGAATGCGCTAGCTGGGTATAGTCTCAGCTATAAGAATGCGCTAGCTGGGTA
>LOEQ01003506.1:23921-40200 GCA_001685075.1 Bramus lutescens
CAGCTATAAGAATGCGCTAGCTGTGTATAGTCTCAGCTATAAGAATGCGCTAGCCGTTGCAACATTTCCCTCCTAAGGAAATGAAACCACCTAGGCTAGATCCCCATCTGCAAGGCTGCGCCTCTCTCAAGACTCCCAAGTGGGGAGGGGCATGACCACAGACACTTCTGCGCTCCTAGGGCAAATGGAGAATTAACTTGGTATCTATCTACAATTCTCCTCGAAAGTTAAACTTTTACACCAGGCATTTCCTCCTAGTCACTTTTTTAAGTGTTAATCTTGATACTACTTGTATAAAAACGTCGATGTGAAATAGATCTAGATCTGATGCTATCTGGTGAAAAGATGCACATTTTTGATACATCGTCTACCATTCATCTGGCCTAGAACTGTGTTACTTTACTTCATTTTTAAGCTTCTATAATTTTTTTCACTAAAATGTTTCAATGCTAACACTAATGTTTTATTTAGAAAGAAAATGGGAATTATACAATGGGATACAGTTTGAAGAAACTGATCAGAAAAGCTTTACAAAGTGGACAATTATTTTTATACAAATGGTCTGACTGACTAGCAGGAGCTAACTGCATTCAAGTCTACTCTATACCTTGTTTTAGCTGGGGAAAGCAGAGAGGAGGAGGGAGAGACAGATACAGAGGGGTTAAGGACCACAGAACAAAACACAAATAAAAATGCACAGAGAACAATCTCGTGGGGAGCAGATCTACACAGGACCAGCCAAGTTTCACATATGAGAAAAACCAGCTCTTCTGTTTGACTCATTGTTGCTTTCTGGTGAAGACAACCAAAATAAATGCAAATATAGAGGCTTAAAATGGTATCCAGAAAGGCCAGTTGCATAACGGAATGTGGTCCCAGTCACTTACTGAAGGGGAAAAAAAAAGACCCTCAAAGGCCTGAACTACACATTAAAAGGTATTCTCCTTGAGAAAGCACCTCTGGGTAACCCAGACTGCCACCTTGTGCATACTGGATGTGCAGATCTGACTGTTTTCAATAGCTCGTTTTGTTCCCAGTACTGGACATCACACCCAGGGCCTAGTGTATGCTACGGAGACCTCTACCACTGACTGAGCTTATCTCCAGCCCCAAAGTGTTATTTTTATTCATCTATTTTACATCCTGGTCTCAGCCTCCCCCACCTCCCCCACCCCCAATCTCCACCACAAGTCTACTTTGAAGCTCACTAAGATACGCTATTAGGGTTAGTGCTAAATGGTAGAGCCCTTGCCTATTAGGTACGAGGCTCCGAGTTCCATTCCCAACACTGGAGATTTTAAAAACAAACCAAATGCTGCCTCAGGACCTCAGGGACTCAGCTTGCACGGGAACACGTGCAATCAGGGGATCAGGGCTCTGCTTTGGAAACGTTCACAGGACTATTGTTAATGATGTGAAAGAGCTGAACGGACATCCTGAAGTCTGCACTTGAAGATTCAAGAAACGCTAACATCAGCAAACACAAGTATGTTTATGCAGGTACTTTGCCCTCATCAACTTTATTATTATGCAATCCTGAGGTAGGGGCTACAACTAACCCTGTTCTGCAGATGGAGACACGTTGAAGATTAGCAACTTGCCTGAAGCTGCCAAGCCAGTTAGAAGAACCAGGCAGTTTGCTTCCAGATTGACTCGAGAGCCCGTGCTATGCAGCATTCCTGTAAGAAACTTTATCATGTGCCAGGCTTCTACTTATTAACTCATTAAATGCAGCACTCCCACTGTTATGTATAATTTACAGATTAAGAAGCTGAGGTCTAAGGAGATTGTGTTATTAGGTCCAAATGGACTTAATCTATTAGCAGGGTTGAGTCCACCATGGCTGTTACACTCTACCGGCACACCAAGAAGTTGGTTCTCTCAGAAGAGAGGTTCTCTGAAAGAGAATGTTTTTTATGATGCAAGGATCTCTCCAAACTGTCCTGTAGGCTTGTCCTTCAGATTCTATTGGCTTTCCTTCCATACATCCCATCTCCCCCTAGATTTTGCAGCCTCTTGCCTTTGGACTAGCTCTCAACCAAAGATTTGTTCATGCCTCAGGCTGCTACAGTGCTCTCCTAACTGGCTTGTCTATTTCTTCTTTTCTCTCCGTTTTCTAATCCCACTTCAGCGACCAATCCTTTTAACAAAAATTTTACAGCAATTTTCAGCATNCCCCCCCGAGTTCAGAAAGAAACCCAAGCGTCAGCATGCATAAGTCCTTGTCTATTCAGACCTCAGCATCCCCTGAGCTCCTCCAGCCTACTTAGGGTGCTCTGGCCTTCCTACTGACAACTTTGCTGCTTGTCTAAAGAGTGGAGCAAAAACCCCTTCAGATGTCTGCTGCCTTCTGCTTGTGTATGTGTGAGAGAACTGCTCCCCTCACCTCATCAGGGTCTTGGGTACTTTCCACCCTGCCCAAACCGTGCCCCGCTCAGCTAGCAGAGAGAGCAGTCTGAGCGACTTCTCAAGCATTTGTCGCTTCCTAGGCTAACTACCGCACACGAAGGGCACTCAGTACGCTCAGCAGGTCAGAGAACGAGCCGATCTACTCCGTTCTCAGCATCTCTGGCCAGCCTGCACACTCTTCACCGGTTGTCAGTGACGTCACTTGCTCCACCAAGCGTACCTCTACATTTTCTTTACTCAAACCTGAGTCATGATTTCTGTCTCTGCTGTAGAGTTAACAACCAAGTTCCCAAATGCCAGACTGAACAGACAGTTTGGGGTCCAAATTTCACCATGCTGATCATCCTTAATGCTTCCTCCCTGCTTCTCTTTCAGCTCATCCAACTTCCTGAGTAACGGAGGTGTTTCAGTGGGGCTCATCCTTGGTGTGGCCTTTATTATGTATTTATTTACTGCCACCAGATTGTTCCTTTGGTAATTCCAGCCACCACGAATACTGCTTTGCATTGTATTTCCCATATTTTGAACTTGAGATTTGCAAAGCAATGGAAAACAAAGCAAAAACCATTTTTATCAATTTCTGAGATAGCTTTCCGGTTTACACTGCCTCTTACAATGAATGAAGTAGAGTTCCCTCCTCGGAATTATAAAGCTTAACAGGCAATACAGAAATACAAAGAAGCAGATCATCTCAAACTCTATTAAGGGGTAGGGAATGGTTAACCTAAGCAGAAGATCCCAGAACTGAGAGCTGATAGTAATGCTAAATATGGCCAAGATTAAACTTTTAATAAGCAGTATCTCACAAGATCCACTGGAGGAGTCCAGCAGTGAAGTCACAGGATCCATGGAGAGGGGCTAGACCTAAAAAAATACCTGAACCACTTTCTCAGGAAGCTACTTCTTTCAGGAAAGAAATTATCAAGCAAGAATACTTTCGTTATTTGATTTTCATCTTTGTTCATTGTGGGGTTGTTTCATATTTTGTTTTGAAAGCGAGAGGAAGAAGAAAGTTGGGTGCAAGATGGGTGGCTAAAGAAATGGGAAGGATCCGGGAGGAGCTGAAGAAAGAGAAAATCATGACCAAAATATTGTGTGGGGCTGGAGAGATGGCTCAGCTGTTCAGAGCACTGGCTGCTCTTCCAGAAGCCCCACGTTCAATTCCCAGCACCCACATGGCAGCTCACAACTGTCTGTAATGCAGCTCAAAGTGATTTGACTCCCTCATACAGACATGTATGAAGGCAAAATACCAATGCACATAAAATAAAAATAAATCACTTAAAATTACATAAAAACTGATTTTAAAAAAGCTTTTTAATTATGTGTATGTTTGTTGTCGGAAGTATACATGAATGCACGTGCCTATAGAAGGTAGAAGAGGGCAACAGGTTCCCCTGGAAATGCAGTTAATGTCAGTTATGAGATCCCAACAGGGTGCTTGGAACCAAACTGACTCCAGTCTTCCGCAAAAGCAGTTCATGCTCTTAGCTGCTGACTCATCTCTCCAGAACCCCCAAACAAGCATTCTAACCTCACGTTAAAAAAAAAACCCACTATCTAAAAATATATGAAGAACTAATAAAAAAAACAGTATCAAGAAAAATAACTCAATTAAAAAACGGGTACAGATCTAAACAGAGAATTCTCAAAAGAGGAAACTCAAATGGCTGAGAAATGTTCAATATCCTTAGCCATCAGGGACATGCAAATCAAAACAACTTTGAGAATCCATCTGACACCTGCCAGAATGGCTAAGATTAATAACACAAGTGACAGCTCATGTTGGTGAGGATATGGAGCAAGGAGAACATTCACCCATTGCTAAGTGGGCTAAGTGGGAGTGCAATCTTGTACAACCACTATGGAAATCAGTGTAGTGGTTCCTCAAGGAGATGGGAATCGATCTCCCTCATGATCCAGCTATACCACTCTTGGGCATATACACAAAGGACGTCTTATCCTGTCACAGAGACACTTGCTCAACCATGCCCACTGATGTTCTATTCGTAATAGTCAGAAATTGGAAACAACGTAGGTTTTTCTCAACAGAAGAATGGACAAAGAAAAAGCAGTATTTACACAACAGAATACCACTCAGCTGTTATAAATAATAAAAAAATCAAATCATGAAACTCTTAGGAAAATGGATAGAACTAGAAAGAAAAATCATCCTGAATGAGGTAACCCAGACCCAGAAAGACAAATATGGTATATATTCACTTATGTGTGGATATTAGCTGTTAGTGATTACCAAGCTACAATCCATAGAACCACAGAGGATAGAGGGGTCACGAGGGAGTTGCAGATAGAGCTCCCTAGGAAAGGGAAATAAAGGTTATGGATGATGGGGAAAGCTAGAATGGGAGGATCAAGTAAAGAAGGGAGGAAAACGGGGGGCAAGAGACAACTAAAATTAAGGATTATCTAAGGGGTACTGAGAAAACTTAATACAGTAGAAGCCTCCTAAAATACACACACATATGAAGGCAAACTAAATGAAATCACCAAATAATGGGGGATACAGAGTCCCAACTGACCATCTCTTGTCATCAATGAAACTTACAGTACCGGGACTGGGTCACATCTAATTGAGTCGTTGACCAAAAGGGTCCCATGAGGACCCCTAAAACAAGCCAGATTGTTGCCAAAACTATAGCTTGATTTCCACAACGGATGGTAAGGCCCCATTGCTAAAGACAACACCTACAGAACCCACTGACATTGGAGAGGTCCAGTTGGTACCTTCACCCCACGATCTACTGTCCTTGGTATAAGAAGGCACTCTGCACACTGCCAAAGGAGAAGGGTAAACACCAACCCAGCCACAAACCTTCTGATCTACAATGGTGCCCTGCCTGCAAGATCTGCTAGGGCAATGGTGACACAAAGCTTGTGGGATTAACCAACCAATATCTGATATTTAAGAGCCACTCCATGAAATGGACCAAGAACCTGAGACCAGACATTCTGCTACATTCATACATCAGTACCTTGTTCAGCCATGATCAGAGCTTATTCCTGCAGCACATGGAAACAAAAACAGAGACCCACAGCCAGACTCTAGCAGTGAGAGACCTTGGAATACTCAGTCCTAAACTTGATGTCTTCATCAAATCCCTCCCCTCAGAGGTTAGGGAATCCTGCAGAAAATGATGCAGTGAAAGAACCAGAGAGGACGGAGGACACCAAGAAAGTCACTCCAAAGCAAGCGGATCAAAGCTCATGAGCTCTGAGAGACTGAGGCAGCATGCACAGGGCCTGAACACTCATCTGCACCAGGTGGGGCACTAGAGCTGAAGGACATGGACACATGTCCCCATCTCTAACACAGAAGCCATCTCGAATTGATAATCACTTGCAAATGAAAGTGTAGTTTCCTCCCAGGGCATCTGGCTGGGGAAACTACTTCTAGGCTGCAGGAAGAGCAGTAGATGGCCAACAGAAGACTCAATGGCATCTTTGGATGTCTCACCTCACAATGCTGGGTCAGGGATTTTTGTTTATTTAACCTTACTAGTTTGTATTTTCATTTTTTCTTTTTACCCTACAAGTCCTTTGCCATGTATATTATATGCCTTCCAATCAAGCCATTTTTGCTATTTTTTTTTAAATGGGATTGCAGAAAAATTTTTGTTCTGTTACTTGTGCCTTCTCATGGACTCTTTTCTTTCTGTTTTTGTAATTCTAACGCTTGTTTTATGTTATATTATTATACTATTATCTCTTAGAAGCCTGGTTGTTTTCCAAGGAGAAGCAGAAACTGAGTAGATCAGGTGGGAGGGGAGATGGGAGGAACCAGGGGTAAAGGGAAACCAAAATAAAGATATATTATGGGGGGATTACAACTTTTTTCAATAAATGGAAAAAATGAAAAAAAAAAGATTAAAATGTGGATTAGTGAAGGTCTGTTTCTGCTGGTTGAATAATAAACTATCTTGCTTGCTTAAGGATGCTGGGCTGATATGGGATTCCCCTCTGCATGCTATGAAGATTTCATTGCCATTGGTTATTAAAGAAGCTGTTTTGGCCAATGGCTTAGTAAAGCCAGGCAGAAAATCCAAACAGAGATATAGAAAGTAGGTGGAGTCAAAGAGATGCCACGTAGCTGCAGAAGAATGCTGACAGCCAGAACCTTACCAACAGGCCACAGCCTCGTGATGATTCACAGATTAATAGAAATGGGTTAATTTAAGATGTAAGAGTTAGGTAGAAATATGCCTAAGCTATTTGTCAGACAGTGTTGTAATTAATATAGTTTCTGTGTGATTACTCGGGTCTGAGCAGCCAGGAAACGAATTAGCAGCCTCCATCAAAATAAGGACATATTATGGGGATGGGGGACATACACACACATATAAAAGAAAAAAATTTTAAAAATGTGGATGAATGAGTGGAGTGGAAGGTCTGCTTTTCTGTTGGTTGAATAATAAACAATCTTGCTTGCTTAAGGATGCTGGACCAGTATTCTCATGTGTGGTGAGGACCAAACATTCTTGAAGGAAAAAAAAAGTACGTATTTTCTTCCCTTTGGTTGGTCTGGATACCAAGAAAATAACTCAGGTCTGGAAAGGAAGCAGAACCACCTGCCACAACTTTCCACCATAGTCTTTATATGCTGGCCCAGTTAACACATCTAAGTGTACTGTATTGAGGTCTTTAGAGAGCATCTATAAGCCATATATCCCTACCCCAACTACCGCCTGTGGACTATTTCTTTTGAGTAAATTTCCAAAAGTGGAATTAGTATTCTTGAATTTTATGACAACTTGAGCTGATGCTTATCCAAAATGGCGGTGGTAGCCATGGGAGTCTGTGTGGGAAAGCTGTGAATTTCCTGCCAACTAGAAAGGAGACAGAGCAGGATGTTCTAGCAACAGGGCGGCCTTCTAAAAAGAAGGGCATAACTGTGACAAATGAATGTGGTATGTCTACATTATCTCTGCGGGAAAGGCGACAGCCCTGAGAAGATATTCTTGGCTCTTTCACACGAACAAAGATGGTAAGGCTGCGCTCCTCTCTATACTTGTTTACTTAAGCTGACTGTAAACATCGCCTCATTTGCTTGCATTAATAAAAACAAGGGGCTGGAGAGATGACCCCACAGTTAAGAACACAGCACTGGCTGTTCTTCCAGAAGACCTGGGTTCCATTCTTAGCACCCACAGGGTGGCTCACAACCACCTGTAAACTCATTTCCTGGGGAACTGATGTCCTCTTTTGGCTTTTGTGGGTACCAGGCATGCATGTGGCAGATACACAGACTACTTGCAGGTAAAATAACCACACACACACACACACACACACACACACACACACAAATAAATAAATAAATAAATAAATAAAAAATAAAGACGTGCCCCAGAAGGAAGTTTACAGTTTTTGACAATATGTTCATTCTTATACAGTACAAAAGCTATAGCTGTGTTCTATGAAGTTGAAGTTTAGCAATATAATTTAAGGCCTGGATACAAAATCTCACAGTAAGTGGTTAAAAGGTGTCTTTCACACAATCAGAAGCATAAAGCAAATTTAGAAAATAATTTGGAATGGGTCTATTTGCCCTCCACAACTACTACCAACTTGCTAACTAGGCATTAAAATGTGTGACGAATGCATAGGTGTTAAAAGTTGTTTAAATACTTGGTCCCCAATTGGTGTAACTGTTAGGCAAGAATTAGGATGTGTGACCTTGCTGGAGGTGCATCACTGAGGGTGGGCTTTGAGGTTTCAAAACATGCTACTCCCAGTTAGGGCTGGCACTCTGCCTCCTGCTTGTGGGTCAAAATAGAGTTCTCGGCTACTTCTCCAGCATCACGTCTGCCTGTGGCCATGCTCCCTGCCATGACAGTCTAGGCCTCTAACCCTCTGAACAGTTAACCCCTACAATTTTCTTTGGGAAGTTGGCCTCGCCATGGTCTTATCACACACAGAAAAGCAACGAAGACAGCTGATGTGCTTTCCTCCTTGTACTGTGATGAAGGCTGTCATTCTCAGGTTTATAGTTATCTCTACCAACAATGTCAGACACCAGGGACGGAAGCAGGGGATGGGAGGCCAGAGTGGCCAACAGTCTAGACTGAGGAATATGATTCCCATTTCAATTTGGAACAATGACAGCAAGCGAATGGACTGTGTCGCTAATTACTTGACTCTTCCGAGTAATTCCTACGCAGCAGAGTCCAAAAATATTTAAACAATAAAATAGAGGTGGTTATAGTACACACATATGCAGAAACACATTCAAACTAATGTTAGGAAAGAGGTAAGTCACATACCTTAAAATACCCAAAGTACCAAGAGAGAAATCAAAACTTACTATTTTAAGGACTCTAATTTAAAATACAATTTCCCAGTTTATATGGAAACATTTTAATAATAGTGAAATCTGAAAATCAGTCATTATTAATGAGGCACACTGGCTAAAGACTATGATTTTTGCAACCACAGAAAACCTTTGACAGTACAAATCTCTCTGATGAGCTCTGGCTACTGGATATTAATCACTATGCTGAATAATACAAGTATCTTAGCATACATAATCTTACACATAAAGAACACTTTCTCCACTCACCCTCCTGGAAGCATCAGATCAGAAAGGAAAAGGGAACAACAAGCAGTTCCGTTCTAAGTGAGTCCAGATAGTAACAAGAATTCAAACATAATTCTTTTTGGATGTTTAAATAAAACAAACTTTACATTTTATTAAACCAGCAGATATAACCACTTAGATATAATTTTATTAGCAAAAAATGATGATATTGATAATAAAAAATGAAAGGAAAAAGGAGAATGCACCTCAAACCAGAATACCATAACATGTTTTGTGGAAGCTGCATTTTATTTGAAAATCCACCCATTTGCTAACATACATTTTAATATTGTAAACAAAAATAGAATCTGCAGAGACAATGCAACAAGTATGCTTAACTCATGTACAGAATTGCTTTCCTACAACGAACTGTCCTTCTTAAGGCCCCTCTCCACCCAAGCGTTAGGATGTATTTACAGAAAGCACCGATCAACAGTGCATTTTAATTCTTCATTAACTAAACTCTTGGCTAGACATTGAATTTAAAGATACTATCTCCCCTTATTTAAAAGGTACATGATCATAACATGGCACAAGCCAAATAAAAAAATTCAAGGATTTTTGTCCCCTCCCTTTCCCCATAACATCTCCTAAATTTTACTGAAAAGAAGGAAAGTCTTGAAGTGAAAGCAATTCCTCACATTCATTTTGGAAAGGCCCTACTGTCCAATGGAAAAGAATGACATGCCAAGCACGAAGCAGTATAGATCCTTCCCAATGCACTAATGCTGAATTTTAAATGTAGTGCTTTTCCTAGTCAGTGAACTGTTCCCTTGCAAAATCCTAGGCACAGAATTGACTATAAGGATTAATGCATTTATAATGCTTCCCTAAATCCCATAGAGACTGAGAATTCTTAAGAGATTCAGACCCATGGTTTTGCCTTAAAATATTTAGTGCTCTGTATGACAGCTGAAAAGCATTCTGAATCAGATTTATTCTTGTGGACAAAATCAAACATACTGTGAACGTCCATACTCATTTTCTTAAGGAGGTTTGATAAAATATTAATGTTATGTAAAATTGATAATCATAAATAAATACAAATACTTAAGGAATGTCTACTGCAAACTGAATATAATTTTTTTAAAAGCTAACTTCAACCACGGTTTCTGTATTTGTGAGGACTGGAGGGAAGAAATATAATGCATAATTAAAAATTATGATTTTGATCCCCACTGAGTCCTGATGAATTATGGTAAAGGACACAACTCTTTTCTCCAGGCAGCTTTTCCAAACACACACTCCACACTTTCCAAGTACAGGCTTTTCTTGGTTGGTTACTGATTATGGGTATTAATAGGAGTTGAAAGAACTGAAGTGTTAGTCACCAGAAAGACAGATCTTAGTCTTAAATCATGGCAATTCTTGGCTTTATAAACGGTATTGACAGGGCTCTCCTAAAAACTAGTCCCATCCCTGCTGTGGGCCTTCATGGGTTACTGGAGCACTCTAATGGAGGAAGAGTTTCAGAGACAGCAGTTTGGATTTTGCTGGAAGTAAGGAGTCGCCACCTCGAACTTGTGTTCATGGAATAATTCCATTCTCCTCCATGTAGTTACATAAACTGTATCTGGAAAAAAAAGCCATGGTCTAAGTTAATTCACTATATTACAGGAAAAAAAAATCACAGATAAAAACACTTTCTGCCTTCACCATTCAACCAGCCTAAAAATGTTCTTAACATGCTCATCACAAACCCTGATGGCACAGAAAGTCTCACCACCTTCCTGTGTGCCAGTACCCAATCCATGAACTATACTGTAGGGACTCCTAATTAACTATTTAAAGGCAGGAAGGAATGGAGGCTAGGGGAGAAGACCAATGAACTGTTTTTCCTTAAGTTAAAAATATTTACCCATAAGCACAAATGCCCCATGTAACTCATTTGGGAAAGCAAAATATAAAATACTTTTAAAATACATATAATTAGAGAATAAAGTAAAAGGCAGTGTTGTCTGTACTGATTCAATTATTTACTAATATAATTAAGACCCCGAAGCATCTATAAAGGAGTATGTTTCAGTCAGGAGTCACTATTCACCCATTCCTCTTCAACTGCTTATGCACAGCTAAGACTGAGGTAGATGTGTAAGCCAAATAAAATCATGAAATGCCAAAGATCTAGACAGGAAATGTAAACTGGGGCTAGAGCATCAAGAAGAACAACTAAACTGTCTTCTAGAAGATATAGGTGGTGTGGATCATATATACACAGATCCTTATATTCAAAACTTAAGTATTCGTTTGCCCTTAAATAAAAAAACAAGCTATAGCTGGGAGGCAGAGGCAGATGATCTCTGTGAGTTTGATGCCAGCGTGGTCTACAGAGTTCCAGGACAGTCAGCAGTACACAGAGAGACTGTCTCAAAAAACCAAAACCAAAAAAAAACCAAACCAAACCAAAGGGAAAAAAAAACCCACAAAATTTTATTTTTAGGTTACTATCAAGGAACACATAAAGTGCAACTCTCTAATGAAATTATATACATGTATTTTTATCATTAGTCATAGGTGCTACACTGAAACTAAAGCTATTCCTAACCAAGACTTAATGCACTGTGTACAACTGGGGCATTCTCTACAATTCTCTTAGGATGGACTCAAACACATCTGTAAGGGTGATATTTGATTCCACCCATCAGCTGTGAATAGTGGATGTTTCTGTGTTAAGATGTCCCTTGACCTCACACATCCAGTATGTCAAGCTATGTTCCAAAGCAGTTTCTTCTGTCCTATCTCAAACTAGTTTTATTCTTCACTTAAAGAACAGAAGAGGAGGAGACAGTTGAGGCACAGAGGGAATGCAGGCTCCTTTAAATAAACAAAGGAGAAGGGTGCACGGTGTTCAGTGTTGGCAATCTTTGTATTCACACCCCCATCTCCCCCACACGCAGCAATACCTAAGTGACTTATAAGAAGTCCTCCAGAGAAAGCTCTGCAAAGGGGTCCTTTCCTGCAGCTCTGTGAGGACTGTGCCTGGAGGGGCTGGATGCTGCCGACAGCTGGGGGAAAGAAGACAGAGACAGGGGAGAAAAAGATCTCAGAATGACAGAACATGAGAGTAGAAAGTGTAATGAAGGAAGAGGTGGTTTTTGTTTTGTCACCTTTAATAAATTAAAGGCAGCCTTTGTAGAAAATGGGATTATTTAAAATGCTATTGCATGTCAAGTTAAAAGATATCCAATGGCATGTGTTTTCCAGAAAACAAATGTGTGCCTCTGAAAAATAAAATGAAAGTCTTTATCCATAAAAGCTGGCATCAGTCAAGGCTTCTAGTGTAGGGGAGAAAGGGAGTGGGGAGTATAGGAGACAGGATGCATATTGTGTCTAAAAAATAGCCTTTCTATGTCCAGACATAGGTTCACAGTGGTCCAAACTGACCTCAGTTCAGATTCCATGTTTCCAGATGCAATTATTATTTCCTGCCTTCTTCCCACAGGTCTCTGTTCTTACAGAAGGCTTACCTCCTGCTTTTCTATCTGGACACCCTGAAGCCGGTGTATACCCTGAGGGAACTAAGCCCAGAAGCTCTGAATAAAGGGTCAGGAAGGTCTCTGCTTGTTTCCAGTCCAAGTTCATTTGATGTTTAGAATTTGCCCCATCTTTTAATCTGAAGATAAAGTTGACCACTGCACCAAGTATCTTTACTCCCAAAGAAAAGACAATTTTTCTGAGTAATTAAGAGGTTATTGTGTGTGTGTGCCCACCCGTGCGTGCACTCCCAAGAGTTTCACCAAGCTTATTTTTGAGTATTTAAAACCCAACAAAACTATTTTTTAGTTTGGAAGAAACTTCTATCTGTTTCTCTCTTGCTACAGGATCATAGAGTCTGCAAGCACAGGACCATTTATGAGAAGAACTGGCTTTAGGGACATTAAGAATTAAAATTGATTAAGTAAAACAACTTCCATTCATATTTCCAACACTTAAATTATATAAAGAATTGTAAATCACAAAAAACTCTTTGCTGGTTTAAGAATTATTTCATGTCCTTTTAAGTTTTGCTTTTATGTTTGCTTCTATGATTTTGTCTTAAGGAAAAGCACCATAAAGAATGATTGGCCAATGAGTTTTAGCAAATACTACCTCACCAGTATAAGTAATTTGCCATTTAGGGAACTATAACCAGCTTACAAATTTGAAAATCATGTTTTGTTATTTTGATCATCAAGATTTTTCCAACCCATATACATACGTTAGAAATACACATTCAAAGACAGAGAAGAGATGGCGGGAAGGATAATGGACTTGCACATGCTGCTACAGATGGGAGGATTGGGCAACAGGTTTGTCCTGACTAGAGCTCTCAATAGCGGCCACTCCAACGGCAAAGTAAAGCGAACCCTAACTAGAAAGATGCCCCAACCTCCTCCCTGAAGCCCCCATGAATGGATGCCTATCCAGAAGAAAATGATTTCACTCATTAGTCACCAGGATCAAAGGGCAAACATCCATACTTACTTCCTAACTTCACCTACAGATTTTCCTTTTCATTTCAAGTTAAAAACAAATCTACTCCACTGCACACTTAATCTAAATGCTAACTCTATGAGAACCCCACACTAAAATGTCTCTTTACAACAGGTTTTCATGAAGGCAGCAGTTTGAAGACCTGATAGCACCAGGAGAAAATGTCCCTGAAGAATGTAAAAGAGATACCATGCTAGCAGGAGTCAGAGTTTTACAGACATTGTTGAAAGGGTTCAGTTTACCTTGGGGAAAAACGCCTTCTAGGCTTTAAAAGTGTAAAGACATGCACTGATAAGTCTTATGTATATACTTAGTACCATTAAATATTTGAGGCCACCAATGGTTCAGTGTCTATTTCTACAGACTAAGTTTCTTAGCACGCTCCCCCGGAAGCAGGCTAACCCACATCCTATAGTGGTCTGGCTGCAACATTACTCCAGGGCCTTGGACATCCAAGTGGCCACAAGCACCTACTCCTACCTTTCCCCATTACCGAAGAAAGCACAGATAAAGCCTTCACTGGTGGGAGAGTAGTCAGACAGAGCAGATAAGGAAGGACAAGAACAGGACATGCTGCCCACATTACTGCTCAGAGAAAGCAGAAAGAAGAAAAGGGATGGCGGGCAAGGACACTCCAGGAGTTAAGACACAGTAGGACTTTAAGTCTGAAGAAGTCGCCCGTAATAGAGTGCTGAGTCTTTTTTATTTATCATTCTTTGAGTAAATTAAATCTAGTTTAAAGGTGCCAAGGAACACACCAGAAAAGTACAGTTAACATACTGGAGGAAAGGAATTTTTAAAAACTCAACTTGTCAGAATTCACCGCAAAATCCAATTTATAAGCTGGCATAAAATAATACCATTATGGAAATGTATAACAGACAAAATTACAACAGAAAATGCCCTGGTCCACTTTCCCAAATAGCATTCTCTATCCTCGAGTCCCAGTGCTGAAGTTAGTACAGCCACAAGTCAGTTCATAGCCAAGTGAATCTATTTCATAACTAAAAGACATCTTACTGCTCCAACACAGGCATACTTAAGTCCTCTTTTCATTTATAAAAAAATGAAATATTGCCAAGAGCAGCATATAAAATAGAAATACTAAGATTTCCAAGTAAGTGATGATGATGACAACTGAGATCCCTCTACCACTCTAACTAATCTTGAAAAACACAGGAGTGGTGAGATGGTTCAGTAGGTAAAAACCACTGCTGCCAAGTCTGAAACCCACGTTTGTCCCCAGAATCCATATAAAGGTGGAAAGAGAGCCAACACCACCACAGGCTGTTTGTCCACAAGGTTATCCTCTGACCTCCATATACCTGGCACCAGCACACACTCCATTCCTATGCTCAAATACATACAATACATTTTAGTAAAAACATAAGCCAAAATGAAAAAACAATCTTAACAACTTGCTTTTACAAACACTTGCTTCAAAATGGAGCTATCTGGCTTTCTTTCCTTTCTTGGTTATAGAATGCATAGTAGAGAAAGAGTGGTGAAATCATAAATTAACAAAAGACAAAGAAATACTTTAAAATATATTTCAAAATATACTTTAAATATATACTGCAAGAAGCTGACAAGTTAAACTGTTAAAATAAAAACGCCTGCTTCATCATGCTAATTTACTACCAAAGAAAAAACTGCATGTTAGAATAAGAACGTAACAGCAAGCTTGGAAAGCCAGGCTCCTAACAGACTTCTGAGAGGCTTGGGGGCTGAGCTGTAAACCTCAGTTACTCACTCAGAGTCACACAAGGATCCTAATGTCTAGGCCAGTCTGGGACACACAGTGACAGAAAGAAAGCCTGGGTTCAACCTCCAGCACCACAGAAAGTTAATGAGAACAAAATTTCTAAGAGATTAACAGCTTCATACCTAAAGTTCTTAGGGAAAATCTGGGCTTGGTGCCACTGACCTGTAATCAAGGGTAGAATCACGAAGATCAGAAGTTCAAAGGCAAAACATGGGTACAAAACGAACTCTAGGCCAAGGCAGGCTAATGTGAGACACCCCTTCTCGAAAACAGAAACAAAAATAGATATAACTAAGAAAACAACTTCCTCACATCTTTACATTTAGATTCTCCAGTCACTACAAAGACTGCATAGCAAGTGTCAATGTGACAGATCGAACCTGACTTTGCTATAAAAACAAAGACAAGAACTCAAGAGAAAACTGGGTGTAGTTTCTTGGCTTCAAATGACTCACCAGGGATTTACAGAAAGATTAACTGAACTGAATTCTGGCTCATTCATAAAATGGGATTCGGAATACATAACCCTAACACTTTGCACAGATGTTTATGGTTATCATAAAGGTGTATACTGCCTGACATACATGAGTAATTCAAACATTGCTAGCACCTACATCAAACATTCACCTGCGCTGATGCAAGGCTCCCATCAAGAGCCCTGCATCTGCATAGCTCTGGGCTCTCTGCTAGGTCTGAAGCACTTCTCTCACTCAGAGAAGCTCACGCTACGACTCTTCATTCACTCACCTTTAGCTTCCTCAGTGAGGGCAACATTATTTTAGCTCTCTTGTTTAGTGATCAGCAGTGACTTACATATTATGACCATTCTAAAATGTATTAAAATGTTGTCAATAAAAACACTCTCTGTATAAGATGACCTCCAAATTCAGATAAAAGGAAATTAGAACTCTAATTTTAAAATTCACCAACTTAAATTTTTTAAAATATTTATTTATTATGTATATGATATTCTATCTGCATGTATACCTGAAAGCCAGAAGAGGGCACCAGACCTCATTACAGATGGTTGTGAGCCACCA